>JAAXOA010000280.1:0-27457 GCA_036561885.1 Salina celebensis
TGTTTTGGTTTTTAATTTTTTAAATTCGAGGTTTAACTTTTTTTAAATTTTGAAAAAAGACCCCCTAGAGTTTTTTCCGGGCTACAAGATGATGTATTTTTTATCCGGTTTAGATGTAATTTAACCCCAAAAGTCGGGGCCCCCAGATATTTTCAAAATTTTCATAAATAATTTTTTTCTCGGAAACTATGTCAGATTAATTTTTTTCGTTTTCGGAATATGAAAGAGGGTTAAAAGACGGTATAGAGAAAAAAAATCAGCAAATTAAAAAAATGTCGTGATATCGCTTCAAGCTGGTCATAGAGCTGCACATGTATACATCCAGATCACAAGAGAAAGCTGTAATGGCAACTTAAGCAAATAAACTCCGCAAGCGGAGAATAAGTAAGCACCGAAGAAACACGGTATAGTAAATTTGTACGGTACAGGCCAAAACTGAAACATTCCTTTAAACGAATTTCCAATTCTATTCGTTACCATTTGTTATAAATCTTTACCATTTGCTATCATTCGTTACCATATGTTATCATTTGTTATCATTATCATCCTGACCTTTGGGGGCGAATATCTTCCCCCAGTGACGAAATTTGACCTATATTACTTAGACAGAATTACTCCGCATATATACTATCTTTTTTCTAGCTATATATTCCTGCGTACGCCGAAATCAACTATAGCGTACCACAGTAGCAGTCTGTTCTGCATTGTGACTCTTGCGGTCTGAACACTTTGCCTACGCCGTCCAGAAACCGCTAGAAAAAAGATAGTAGTTCCATCGATTTCAGCAATAACATTTTTTTCCTATTTAAAATGCATTGACCTTTGAACCCCTTGGGGTTCGTCACCGACTTGACCTTTGAACCCCTTGGGGTTCGTCACCGACTTGACCTTTGAACCCCTTGGGGTTCGTCACCGACTTGACCTTTCTGCTTGAAATTCGGCCGTAGCCTAGCTCTTGACCGAAGTAATCAACACCCTAAGTTTGGTGACCCTAGGACGAATACAGATAGACAGACAGATGGACGGACAGACACAACTGAAACTAATAAGCGGCCTTCAGTAATAAGTGATCAATCATTGAAGTCAAATTGGCCTAAGCCAAGCGCATCAGCATCTCAATTTGAAGCATACAAATACAACCATGTTCGGCATGAAACAAGCATACAATTTAAATGCATGGATTTACAGCTCTTGTAATTGAATTTTGTTTTCTCTCTGAAATCCCTCATTGCGTATCTGTTTTTTTTTCACAAGTACAGTCCAGCGAAAGTAGTGAATGTTTGCCGCTATCTTTGTTATCCCAATGAAACTAGAATATACGTCACCGCGTATGACGGTAGAAGATCGTGGGCTAAAGTCGCAATAAACATGTTTGAGTTTTTCTCTAATACAGTTCCCTGAGGGAGGAAGACAATTACGAGACCATTTCTATTGCGGAAATGATCACGTTATACTGTACAGATGAAATGATGGACTTTCATGATAAATTAACATACATAACATGCTTCCCACGTGCCCGTGTTACTTGTACTTTGCACCTTTTGCTAAAATCTGTCTACAGCATAGACCACGGAACAACCCTCTATTTGAAACTATATTTTTTTCATAAAAATTCGTCGAGTTTTCAGATGGAAAGGTTGATTTTCATTAGCTTGAAACAATTAAAGTTTACGATTTCGAAGTAAAGTCTGTCCAGATAGTTAGCCAGAAAATCTGTGTGTAATATTCATTTTCTGCGAATAATTCAGTCTGCGGATGTATGTAGGTGTCCTGAAAACTTCTTTCAATTGCTATAAAAACTTGAGCTTTCTCCACAGTCAAACATGGACCCATAATGAAAGAGACAAGTTTGTCTGAAAAGTTTTAATTTTCTACGCACTGTCGTTATACAGAGACGTGGTGCCACATTACTGAATTGGATCTTGACATACCGACCACTTGTCAGTATTTATGTTTTTTCTCAAAGTAGAGTCACTAGTAATACATAATATTATAAATTCAACTTCATTAATTAATTCAAGTATGCGGTATCGCAAACTTTACAACAGAGAGGATATCACAAAACTGAGTTCTGAGCAAATTCCTGTGTAATTTACAAAACGTTCCACTCGTGCTCCAGACGAGAGAACAAGTAAAAACAATATTCCCGGTCGTTTATCAGAAACTGCACATGATAAAATGCGTGGGAGATTATGTGTTTAGTTGTAATGAAGTGTCATGTCCATGATAATTTTGATGCTAAACTTTTAAACAGCCGATTCCAATATTTTATATCAATGAACAAGTATTTGAATAGTCCGAAAACTTTTTTGAAAAGCACGTAATTAGAGCTACACAGTTGATAGAGAATAAGTTAATATTTACGTAGCGTATCTTTGACTCCATGAAATGAACGAGAGAAGACTTTATGTCATCGATGAATGGAGATAAAAAATACAAATGAGGCGTGAAACTCGATATTTTAATTAACAGGAAGCTAATTGCCCCTCTTCGGTGTTACTCTTATGTTCCATTCTTTACATTCAATGAACGCGATAAGTTAAGCAGATGATAAGAAAAGTTACCCTTTTCGTGGTAACTGAAACTAATATCCGGTTCCTCACAGACAACAACATGCTTTGAAACTGTAAACGCAATATGAAAAGTTTTGCAGGAACGAAACTTTCTCTACTTCTAAGAAAAGCATTTGTTTTACGATAGGGATGCATTTAAGAAATGCGAGAGAAGAGGTTTGGGGGTGAAAGTTAGGAGGGTTGTGCAACTAAAAAAAAACTTACATAGATTTATGTTGAAGTAAATACAAATTAGCACTTCGTGGACTTCAAAATTTGAATAGCAATAAAATCATGGTTTATCACCGTGGTTAAGTGATCTAATTGATTTGTAGCTTACCTAATCGCAATTCACGTCCAGAAACAATTAACTGGATTATGGCTTATATTATATATATTGCATCGAGACGGTTTGCAGTTATAAAAGCGACGCCGATATTTCCTCGCCGTCACATGAAAATGAAAGAAGCTCGCAACTGAGTCCTTTCTCCTTTTCAGTACAAAGTGTAAGCTCTGTCTTAACTTCTGCAGTATCACGGTATTTTCATGCACACGAATTTAGCAAATGTGAAAATAAGTTCGTCCTATGACATACTCATCTCCTTTTTTCTTAGTTTTGGGATTCAAGAATGCAAACGGCGCGATTTTTGGTCAAAATTGTGTCTCCAGTACAGGAATATTTTTGTAATAAAAAACCTAACACGGCTCCCACTACAAGGGTCTGAAAGCTATTGAATGTCAGTTTGATAATACATGACGTACAAACAGATACTATTACATAGTTGTAAACACGTTTTGTTCCGTTGTTGTTCTATATTATGGAAAATTTGTGTATTTCCATATTACACAAGAGGCAAGTCTCATTCTTATCATAGTTATAATGATTTGCAGGTTGGCATCTTGCTTATTCATCCATTCAACTGACGTGCATAATTGTCTGGTAGGAAATAAAGAATGGTGTTGATGTCAACGTACATTCGTACATTTATTGCATTACCCACGCACGAAACACTTGTCTATTTTGTTTGCAAAGAAAACACAAATCGTGTTGTGCATTATTACTATTATCCTAGTGGAATTATTCCACGCGTGCCATGCGGTTGTTACTTTGCAACTTTCACCGTTTCCGTCTGTATGCCTCAATGTCATTCCCAAGTAAAATTCCTTCCATGGGATGTGCTTTAAGTCTCTGTGAAATCTACTTTCAAATCTACTTTCTTGCAAACAAATAATAACTCTGTGTGTTGTTTTATTGGCGTTGGTGTTCCTCGTGGATCATTTAACGGATTCAATGCACATATGAAATGAAGCAGTCAGCAAAAACAATAGAGGTAGGTTAATGTGGGCGGGTGGGAAATTATTCTTGAAAATTCGTATTACCTCCAGCCAAGCATGCCTGCTTTTCACCAAACACATTTCAAATCATAATAAACGCCTCCGAAGTTACACAACTTATCCCCAAATTCACAGGTGACTTTTTTAATTTGTTATAGCGTTTCACTTCGCGTTGAAATGTAGACATCATATCAGTGGTATAGCTTCACCCGTTTTTTGAGGTAGGCCATATATGATGAATGTCATGGTTCTGTGGGTACAAAGCCGTCACGTTCGCTGATAAACATCCTCCGCAAATATACGTCAAGCCTCTTTCCCATGCTAAGTACCTGGTGATTAACTTGTCTGTTTTCCAGGGCACGTATTTCGAGTTATTTACGGGGAATTTTGTCAGGAGCAATTATGATGATTGCAGAACGCATTACTGTGCGTATAAGAATGCATATGAGTAACTTGTTTTAATAAAGGTTGTGATACAAAATAAGTTTCTTTAATTCGCTTGTGTAAACGCGAAATGAATTCATGCATAATACAGGATGAAGTGAAAGCAAGTTCATGTGTAGTTTGCAAACACAAGGTGAAAGTCCATATGATAGCATACAATCGGATTACCTTCTTGTCGTGGCCAATAATTCACACCGGTCTTAGCGCAACAGTCAATCCGAAATGCAAACACTGATTGTATGGAAAGATACCAGAACATGTTGGTATTAACTCAAGATATTTCGGCTTAATAAATTGAGGATAGTCCAGGTTGTCCTTTGTGTGTCCTTACTCTGCCTCCTTGTTTATTTGGGAGAGTGACAGAGGAAAAAGGGAAAGCCACCCATAATTTCAACAAGAATGGAAGTGAAAGTCATTATGCGGTGGGAAGGCTATGAAAGTATGCAAAACGTCTATCCACTGCAAGTCAGCGTGAAAGGCAAGTACTGCCTAAAAGTTAATACACACAATGCCACCGAGTTTTCTCTTTGGAAACATGACTAGCGTTATGCGAACGGGCATGGTAACAACAATGTGTTTCGACACCATGCTAGCGACTAGCTCAATTTTCGGCTCGTATAGTACTCAAGACGTCACAGCCTGTTGACGTCATGACCCCTCAGTTAAGAGAAAAGCTGAGGGACAGGGTGGAACTTGTGGTGGGGTGAGTTCATTCATAAAATTTTAGCTACTACTAAAGCCTTCTACGTTGACTCATTCAGTTTGCAACAAGCCGCGAGTTGCTAAACACCTCAGACGATTGTATCAATAAAAAACGAAAAAATAACATTTTTACAACTAGACTTTCCCTTTCACCACTCTGCCATATAACCAGAACGACAAGATTCCATTCAGTTTTTCTTTTTAACGACAGAACCTGTCTTCAGCAAACTAATTTACACTAAATCATTTCATTGTTCGTTTTGAATCAAATTGTGAGTTGTGTCCAGCAGTCACTTGAATTGTTTCAAATATTCACCCATCGACATAATTTTCATTCACAAACAGAACACAAGTTTTAAAACTACGATACATGTATACTTTCCGAATACTTCATTCATTTATTCACACTGATTCATCGTATTAATCATCCTCGTATAAAGTACGGAGAAAGAAAGGTTTTTGAGCAAAAAAGTGCAATAAGAGTCATAAGAAGTACATGCATCAGTGGGAAATACTGTAAGGGCACGACCAACCAAGATAACGCACCTCTGCATCCTTCTCCTGCAGAAGCAGCAGGGAAACAACTTGTACTTGTTCGACTCTGAAGCAGTACCGCATCGACGACTTTATCGTTAGCCTCTTGGTCTGTTAAAAAGACGTTGCAAACAACCTAGCAAGCGTATTCTTTCTCTTGTGCTCAGCACACGACATCACCATTTGACAACATAGTACCACTGCTGTTTGCATTGGAGTATATTATAACCGTTCCTCGTTTTGTTGCTTGGGTTCGTTCGTGGACGACGGGAAGATAGTGTTGGTCGTATGCTTCATCCATTCTAGTAAAGTCAAGAGGCCTAGCTTCTTGCTCACTTACGGCGACTCGCTAAAAGAGATATATATTTGGGAGTAAGTTGCCGCTTCACATTCATTCACTGTCTGGATACGAGAGTAAGAGCAGCACCAGCAGACGCCGGAATTCGCAACAACTTGCTTTAAAAGACGTGTTGCTTTGTGTACGTGAATTTCTGTTGCAATCATCAACACAAAAATTGCTCTCGTATCTCTTATACGGGGGAAAAGTATACATTCAGGCCTCCCATACATTCTTATATAGTTACAACTACACATTCTTCGCAAAAAAAAATCTTACGCTACAACTGTGACATCACATCTTCGATAAAACATCTTCCCACTATAATACTTCCGATCTCCAGGCGGCTATAATTAGTGCTAACCAGAAAATTTGAAACATAGCAATTGTCAAGTCAATTATTTCTTTGGGAACTGGACCACGTGAGGCATCAATTTACGACAGTTCCAAAAAACAACGCAAAGTTGCTGTTATTCCGCAACGTGCTTTTCACCAGTTCTGGATATACACACGCGCTTTGTCAACAGGATATAAAACAAGAGTCGAAGAGGTGTTGTGGTGGTTTTTTATTGTGAACAGCCACCATTTCATTCTCTGAGTTCATGTATAATTCCTTTGCGAGCGTGCTTAACAATGGACTATCACGTAATGGTTTTTTTAAAATCTATTGTTGAATGTTTGAAAAATTGTATTTTGACTAATAATCGTTCGACAATCGAATAGTAACTAAGGTGCTTCGTTGATCTGGAGAAAGTTCAATAACGGTTTAAGACGACAGCCGTAGGTAAACTGTAAAAGTAGTCGCTGACACTACTGTTCAGGTGCAGTGAAAAGAGACTGTAATAATCCAGTCCAGATTCAGAAAGGAAAAAGCGTGAGAGAAAGAACTAAGCGTGCATGCAATATTGAATTAACGCAAAGTAAAAGAGAAACGTTAGTTGAAACATTTGTAATTAGATGTAGGGCTATAAACAGGCTAAATCAATAAGTTTAAACTGTGGATAAGCCATTGCCATCAGAAAGTTCACCGGTGAGTCCGGTTGACGTTACAATTTCTCTGTCTTCAGCAGAGTCGGAGTCGTCTTCAAGAACAGAGGAAGAGAAGTTGTCCAATATGAGAATGATCGAAGACCCCGTGTTGACATTGTGTCACTTCCCCAGCCCGGGATCTAACCCGGAGGTCCCAGAAAGGAAAAAGTCCCGGGTGTTACCGTGTGTTTCATTAAGTCTTTTGTGTTTTTCACCGCCGACGGCCACTTCTCCGCCAACCTCGCCTACATTCTCCAGTAGACGGGATATATTCTCACCTCCAAAGCTACCCGTTTCTCCATCATCCTTATCAGCAGACAAAACGAGCTCTGACAAATCTTCCCATCTCACATCCGGTGAGGGACAGTTCGACAAAATCGACGACAGTCTCAACACTCCCGTAACGGCAGCAGAAGGAGCTAGCTTCTTTGGCACTACTGTGCCTCTTCTAGATCCCCCACCAATTGGTAAGTCACCATTTTATCATCTTTCCTACCTTCATTTGATTAGTGCAAAAAAAATTTTGCATACACGACCAACGACCTATGCGATGGACTCCATTCCTCTGAGCTTTTCCTCATTTTGCATACTTCACAACTGACAGAAATAGCAACAATGCGGATGATCAAACAGTTGCACCAGCATTGCCAAAATTGCCATGTTCAGCAACAACTGAAATACCGGGAAAGCCATTCATGCACGTTTCTTATGGGTCATACATGTGTTTACGCATTTTTTCGACTTGTAGTTGAAAAGTAGCAGCAAGCGAAACAGACGTTTGCATGCATTTTGACGTCACTAGTCACGATCACTGAATAGCACAGAATATCTTGGGTACACATACACATTTAATACAAATTTTATAGGAAAAGCAAAGTTTTCTATTTTCAGGCATGGCTCATGCCGAAAAATGTGTGGGCGTTTGCTGCACACATACACAACACCACTAGCTACTGAGACACAAAGAAAACAGCGAAGCAACAGCGTTCTCCTCGTTGTTAAATAATAATGTTACTATTCGGAAAGTACTACTGCCCGAATAGTCTCGCTGCATGGCTGAGACAGACTTATTGCAAAATAAACAACCCATTTTCCAACATTACATGTGTCTAAGCCAGATATCTCGCTAATGTTTCGTATTTCTCCGGCAATAAACCATTGCACGACTACGGGAAAGAGATGAACACATTTTCACATAAAATGACTGAATCCCGAATAACTGCAGCGCGAAAATGCCTTCCCATATAATCAGGGCTCTAGCTTCAATTGAACTTGGTAGTTTATCTCCTTTCACTTATACAAAAAAAAGTTCCATATCATGTTTTTCTCTTTCGTATATTCCACACTTACTATCTCCCTCATAATAGATTTGAAAAACAACTAAAAGTCACCAGCACGAGCTAAAGTGTGCAGGTTTTTACTAGTCAATGAACTTGTTGATGACACACTTATTTATCAATACAACACACAAGATTTATGCTACACATATTTGTTTACAAATCCTAAAGTAGCTTGACATTTAAATGTATCACTTTAAAAAGAAGCTTAAGGAAACAGAAACTCCAGATCTTTATTTTCCGCAGGTAGGGAATATGAGAAGCAAAAATAAAATCCATTTGAGCGCGGAATAAAAATAATGAGGGCAATTTTGCCATCGTAATCACCTAAAAAAAGTTTTTTAATAGCTATTATATTTCAAATTGAAACGAGTAAAAAACAAGTAAAGAAAATCCTTTCCGGCAAAACAAATTTATTTGATGAACATGAGATAGTGAGCATTTATGGAACTGGAAAGTAGGAAACTCTTTTTATTTTATAGTAATACGATATACTAGTCTAAACAATTTTCTTGGTGCAGATTACATAACATATTCCACGTACAAATTTTTTTAAAGGTTAAATAATTGTTGGTTGTATCATAATACGCAGGAAGTGCTTAGTTTTAACCGCGGAGACAAACTATAATTGCACAGCATTCCAACAGCTTTATATCCACACCATGAGATTTTTTTTGTAGATGCATAACATTCGGAAGCGATAGGAGACTAACGAGACTCCTACTTTTCGGTGTAGGCCCTTCTACAACACGTAGTTGGTTCCAAGCGCAAGAAGACGAGCGAGTAATAGTATCACTCATGTTCTAGCTGAACAGCCGAAAAACTGCACATGGACGACTTACTCTAGAATTCATAAGTATCGCCAAGATAACTCTTGGATATCTACTTTATCTAGCTACCATATGGGATGTAAATGCGTCCGTGTTGAATTGACAAAACACCATTTTATGCTGGAATCATAGTACATACATTAATATAATGATACCATCAAATCTAACTATCCTGATAATACAGATAAAGAAATAGGAGACGGGAAAGTAGTTGGGTTAAGGTTAACGTCATCTCTATGAGTAACTGTGCCGCTGTTGGTGCTGCGCAAATATCTCCTCCAGGATTATATATTGCATGAAAAAAAAAGAGAATGGATGTACGTTCTCTTGCATGGAGAGGGAGATTGGTTATTTTTCTGGTATAATTAGAGTTTTTTTAGCTGGAGAGGTATTGGGAAAAGAACAATATCGTCATCAATTTGAGATTATAGCTTAGAGATGGTTATAAAAATGTTTTTAAAAATAATAATTTATAACGTAACTAGAAGCACCAAATAAGCTTGTTTGTCGTTTTGGCACACCCAACAATATAGTGAAAATCTCTTCACGCCTGTTCATCGCGCTTGGTCATTGCTCAAAAGCTAAAATCACTAAAGGAGGACTGAAGGAAAACAAGAGTCATCATAAAAATAAAAATAATGTACCCCCAACAAAGGAAAAAAACTGCGAGAACAAATATGCAAGGCGATTGCCGTGAATTCTTATGCTTAAAAAAATAGACATCAGTGGCACAATTATTACACTCCAGTGTACTGACGCGTCTGCTGGAAAAGTGGAAACCAGCTCAAGATATAAAAAGATGTTTACATTTTGTTGAAAGAATAATAATATTATTATTCTGCTGTCACAACCTGGCTCTTTGAGCTTATCATGATGTTGCTGTCTTTTGAAACTTGAAGCTACGCATGTCACCATATTTACATATTAGCGCTCCATTTTCTCTTCTTATTAACGTGCAATAATTGAACGCGTAGTCAAGAAGCAGATGACAGTAAGAGGCATCAAGTCATCTTTAGAAACATATAACACACCATTACCACTAAAGATTCTCTACAAACTATAACTTAATATCAACATACTTGTTAGTTGAGTGCTGGAGTTAACAGAATGAATAGACAAAGCCAAGAATATCGCTTCATCACCACTGTCATCTCGCGTAATCTCGTCATCTTCACAATGGCAGCTCCTAACAAGCAAGCAAAAAAGAGCTGTTCTCCTCTCAACTGGTAGGCATGAGAGGCAAATTTCTTTTGTTCATTATCAATGTGCTCACTCGCCCTGGCCCCTCACTTCAATAGGTACATACAAACATTTTTTATGAAAAGTCATAACAATATGTTTTATAACACAATACTGCATTACAGAAACACACACGAAGAAAAGCAACAGGTTTGACAATCATAAATGGTTTTTATGTGTGATTAGAGGTTCGTGTGTGCAGTCGCGCTTCAATTCTGTAGTGATTTGTCTTCATATGGTTATACCGTTGTCTGCGATCATCCTCCTTTGTGGTGTTGTCTCGCAACCACTCTTTACGCTGGAGTCATTTTCTTGCTCTACAGCAACCTGATGAGTCAATCATATGCTAATGTACAAATAATCATGTTGTATGAAAATTGGCGAAGATGAAATAACTTGGCTGCTAGCGGTCATTCATTTGTGTGCAAAAAACCATCGTCTATTCTATGGCCAACATATACCATATCATGCATACTATTCAGCTAAGTCATTATATGAATGAGCAATCGTTGAATTTAGTCAATGGTCACCACACGCCTGGCTCTTTGACATGTGCTTTGTCTCAGTGTAAAAGTAAAGATGCAATTTTAAAAAATGTACAAATGAAATCTTTCATGAATCATCAAGGAAGGAAATAACTCAGAAGGACGGAGACTTTCAAATGCATATATGGCTTAGTACCTAATTGCAAATGTAGATCAGTTTGTATAAAGTTGATGTTTTTTTAAAATAGGGTCTCTGGATTCGGACCTGACGTTATCTTCCCATAATAGTACACCAGCGTCCAGTCCCCCAAGTAGTCCAAAAATGTTCCCCTCGCATCCTTCCCATCACCAGCCTATGGATGAGGCCCAGCAGCAGCAACAGCAACAATCTCAACAACATCATCCTCATCACCATCAGTCACAACATCAGCATCCCCAGCAACGACTTCGAGTGACAATGCCAACTGTTACCCAGCAGTCGTCACTAAACACGCCGTTACCTCAATCGGCGGGATCGCCAACTGCAGGGATTAATTGGATACTACCATCCCCTGATAGATCTTTCTATGGACCTCTCTTTGGGATTCTCACTCCAACGTCTCAACCACAGCAGCTTTCTTTTTCCAGTGATCCTCAGTCTGCAGGAGCATCCCAGTTCAGTTCACACTCAGAATTTTCTTTTGACCCTTATATTCTTACTGAAGACCCATTGCGGCACCCGGCCCCTCCGCAGAATCAACAACCCCCTCCACAGCCCCCTCAACAACAACAGCAACCTCAACAGCAGCAGCAGCAACAACAACAACAATCCCAAACCAAATACCATCCATGGGCGACTCCCGAGTTTGAGCAAACATCTCAGGATCAATTACCTGTAATACCAAAACAGGAGCCGTTTCAAGACTTTTGCACTGGTGGACCCCCATCCGTAGAAACCTCAAGTACACAAGATGGTAGTGGACCAGCATCCGTAGGTCTCGCAGAGTACAACCCTAGCACGTCCAAAGGTCACGAAATTTTGTCCCAGGTAAACACCCTGTCATTTCTATAATGCATAAAAAGAAGGAAAAAATCCAGTGCGGAGATGAATTAATAGACACTACAATGTAGACGCGCTGGAGAGCCTAAAATTTTAAAATGTTAATTTTTTCGTTTCGTTTCTCTTTGCTCTGCAAGCAGGTCTTACCTGAATTTTCTCAGCAAGCAGGGCCCTTGCGTCTTGTTCCAGTAAAACCTAGACGTTATCCGAATCGGCCAAGCAAAACTCCAGTTCATGAGCGCCCATACGCATGTCCCGTGGAAGGCTGCGACCGACGGTTCAGCAGGTCTGATGAGCTCACTAGGCACATTCGAATACACACAGGACAAAAACCATTTCAGTGTAGAATCTGCATGAGAAGTTTCTCCAGATCTGATCACCTCACTACTCATGTGCGTACTCACACTGGAGAAAAGCCATTCTCTTGTGATACATGTGGTCGTAAGTTTGCTCGTTCAGATGAGAAAAAGCGGCATGCGAAAGTTCATACAAAGTTGAGGACACGAAGGGAAAAAAATTCCTCGAGTAATGCATCAGGCCCTAGCAGTACCATCACGAGCAGTTCTAGTGCTGCATCTACTTCCGGAACAACCGCATCTCCCGGTGGCGTAAGTGGTAACAGTACTGTTGTCCCTGTTCATATGCTTGCAAGCCCCCAGCAGCCGCAACAAACTAATCCTCAACACCAGCTTCACCATTTGGCCGGCTCAGCGTCCCAACAACAACACCAACAGCAGCAGCGTCTTGCTCAGTCATCCCTGCCCCACACGATAACATCTGATGACCTTCCTATCGTGACAACGGGTCTGTGATTCATTTCCAGTAAAGTAATAAATGAACCAAAAATAAGAAAAACTAGCCAGAGAAAAATAAAAGGTGCTCCTCAATTAGTCGTTCGTGATCATACTAGCGTCGTTGAAACTTCCGCGTGACGCCAAGTATTAATGCAAAAACAATCTTTATGTTAAACGTAAGAATTACCAGTAGCGCTGTTTCTATAGTGGAACACCACCAGGAACCATGATAACTTGTCTCAGCACATACACTACAGGGTCAAATTTTATTTCTTTGCAATTGAGAAGGGAATACATTTCCATACAAATATCCTCAGCAAAAACTTCATACGTAGGATAAAATATCATCGGCACTCTCTTTAAATAAACGGGAACGCGAGTCTAATATATACCTATTCGCATTTTCACTACGCACAGAACTTAAAGTCACTCTCATTTGAAAATTTGTTACTCACATTCTGCCCAAAGAGAAACATTTGTTAACTTAACGAATGTTGAACAACATGTACTTCCACAAAACTTCTCAGTCTGGGTCTTTAGGAAATTAAAATATTACTTAGGTACACGATTTACTGAGATTCGCAAAAAAAACTATATAGAATCAAGTAAAAGGCTAGAGTCCCATGATCAAGAGCATAAAGTAAGTGTATCCCTTTCATATCCATAGGGCACCGTTACCATATAGCATATTGAAGGTTCACAGAGAAAATACTTAGAAAGCAGAATTTACTCATCATTTATATTCATACATCTATTTATGTACTTGTATAATGATGGTCATTGTAGTTCTCCATAAATGTTGTAGGTCTTGTGTCGTGGTTTCCCATGTTATAAGTTTGATGATGTAGTAAATATGCGCAAGTTTCCAAACCCCTATTCGACCGTAGAAGAAAAGAAAAAACAATTTGAACATTCTTGATGTTCACTGACATAATCAGTTGAAAGTGAATTTTTTTAAGTCTGTGAGTTACTACACAACACGTACGGCTAAAATAGGTACATTCTATTTTGATTATTAAAGATGACAGTATATCTGCTTACGTACACATAACCAAACGCTATGTCATAGGGATAAGTGAAAACAATACTAAACGTATTGATAACGCGCACACATTGAAACCTGCCAGAGGGGCTGAGGAAGTCCATTGGTTGCTGTTCAAAAGCTTTTAGTGGTTAATCATACTTTTTGAGCTACTCTAATTTATAGAAATACATTTGGGATTACAATTGAGTAGGGAAGTAGAATAAAGTTAGTCAAGGGGTTCTCTCACTTTCAGCATTTTACGATGAAATTGTTAGGATTTTTCATTGCAAATTTTGCGAGCTACATTAACTTACAAATTAGCGTGCTATGTACTAGATTCATTGCGTATTAAACGGAAATTGCTATAGGTGGTGTTTATATGAAGGAATATATATATATATATATATATCTGATATGTTGTCACTTTGTCGTGCATAAGGAATGAAATGCGTATCACGTCGTGAATGACCAATCGATCAATCCATGTTCATTAAATATTACCAAAATTACCTGATGTGCAACTAAAAATGAGCGATAGGCAAGAGAACTTGTTATACTTTTTAAAAAATTTGTATTTTGGGAAGTCTAATCAAACGTATTGACTTTTACATAATATTATGTAGTCTATGCGGCCATATACTGTTCGTACTGAAATGCGACTCAATCTCATAAATCTACGTATGAATCTAGTTTACTATCTAAGATGTCACTAATCGTAACAAATGGTATGTATAGTACAGATTATTGTGAATCTCTGTTATCTTACGATAACACCAATTCCACGGCATTTTCATAAACTGTCAATTGTAGTATTTGTATGTGTTACTCATATTTTACAGATATTATGAAGAGATATCAAGAAAACAGTTTTATAACAGTGTATCGTACTTGGTATTGTTATTCTCCGTGATGATACCCTTAAAACAAATGAATTCGTTAAACAACTTCGTATTACTCGTTTGTGTACAATGTTCATACTATATTCGACGGGGAAAAACTTTGGGAAAGTATTTTACTGTGAAATGAGCTTTCTTCGATTTTGTGTATTTCTATCTACATGTAACACACTAGCTATCATAATATAACTTTTCCAATGTTGCTTGTATTAACTCAATGTGTAAAGATTTTTTCAAAGATACGACTACAAAAACAATACTCAGTGTACCTTCTATCTGATATCATCATAATTAGCAAGTTAAGATCGTATTCCTTGTTGAATTTCATCAGTTCAATAGCTCGTTAAAAAGGAAAGTTATGGTAGAATTGTTTCCCTCTTTCTACGGCATACTTTTATCGTGAAATTCAGTCTCGTGAAAGGGATAATTACTGCTCTCCAAATTATAAGGATGGATATCTCGAGCATGTTAAAGAACAGTGTTGTCACGTATTTGTCCATAAACGTGTCACTGGAATCAATATATCATACTTTGGATATAAGTTGGGAACAAAAAAAGGAAGCATACGGTGTACTAATATTACTTGCCCTGTCAGACTGCACAATTTTAAAAGTAGCTATATAGCAGAATATTGTGTACACAGCTTAGTGTAAATGGAATGCTGTCAGGTTGAAGTGAAGATGATGAGAAAGAGGAGAGAAAACCTGCCTGGGTAGAGAAACTCTATAGAACGTTTTCTCCTTAGAGGCAGACGGTTCGATAGAGTATACCGAGTGGTGTCGGAAGCGTTGCTCACGAAAGTGTAATCATAAGGAAGAAACTTATTAAGGGATGGGAAACTGTTGCTGTTTTTCTTTATAAGCCTATTTCTGGGTCAATTCCATGGAAATGTAACTTTTGTTTCACAACTGCTTTAGGACAAAATTTTTATCTGTTTGTAAACGTTTACGAGAGATGATCAAATTTCATTTTGAAATTGGTATTAGAAACGCTTGGACGAAACAAAGGTAACTGATTTTGACTGAGAAATTCAATGGATTTGGATACAATGAAAAGGTCGGTTTAATCTCAATGTTACTTAAACTATTTTTCTTATTCAAACTTTATGAGAGGAGATTATTAGGCCAGTTATAGCCGAGGCGAGAGTTGAAGTCACACAATCTGGTGAAGAATGCGAGTAACGCTACCATGAGTATTATTAGGCAATTCTCTCTGCTATCAACTCATATCTACTAACCTTTTTGCAATTCTTTCTGTTTCACCTAAATGGCACTCCTAACGATATGCTGTAGTGAAGTTGGGTATGAGCGCCTACTTGGGCAAAGCATTTCACACATTTCTTTGATCATAACTTGTAATGTTGTGTTGACATGGGAATGGTTTATATTTATATTCAAAGCTGTAACAAACTAGAGTTTTTACCACTGTTGATTACAAATGATAACAAAAATAGTTCTGTGTTTAAGGTTTATCAATACTTTCAACTTCAAACATTAAAGCTGAATTATGAGATGTGGGACTCAATTCCCTTGTAGTTGCATCAAATAGAAGTTTTATTTGGCTGCGGTTTTGACAGCGACGTGTTTGTGAACGTGTACATGTATTATTATTCTCTTAGTGTTTGTACATATATAATGATTTCTAACTTATTTGTGAACTAAATCATATTTAACAAATGTGAATAAACTGGTAATTTAGAATGCAGAAAAAAAAACTAATTGAGAAATAACTACGTGTTTCATATGCTCTCTTACATACACATTTGTTTCTTTTGCCAAAAGGAAACAGACTTAATTGATTTTCGTTGCAGTATAATGCTATTTAGTACATCCAAATGGCTCCCTAGCATATTACAAAAACCTGTATAAAAAATCCTTATGATGCCATTGCATAATCACACAAACTTGGAGTGTTTTTCTCTCCAAATGAAAGTAGTTAAAATAGTCTGTTCAGTATACTCATCACATTTATACACAAGGAAGATACGTTCACTTTACCTACTTACTACCTGCCCAACATATACCTGTCGATTTTGCTTTTTACTTTGTCTAAACTTGAATCTCATAGGGATGGAATACATGGCCAGTTGAATAATTACTACATAATTCACAGAATTAACGCCCCGGAAAACAGTCAAATGGATTATGTACTTACTTTACATACTTCTACATTTTACATTTTGTAACATCACTTCAAACAATTTGTAATTATGAATTGGAAAGGTAGATTTTACAATAAAACGTCCACTATAACATGATGATATCCTTTTTTCGGCTGGGCCGATTCGCTTATGAAGCAGCAAGCAGTACAAATAATAGACGCCCTGCACTCAGGGAATAACTGACTTTCAGCGGAATTGGTCATTTTCACCACGGAAAACTTTATCACATTTTTAATCTGTATTTTGTATTGAGGCAAGCGCCAGAAAATCGGTGCTTTGCTTTCCCGAAAATCAGAATAGGTTGCACTTTGGAGCCTGCTTCCAAACCATCTCGCTTGCGATGTATTACTACTGTTAAACTCAATAATATTATTACGTTTAGGGAACATAAGCTTTATTTCTAATTAAAAGTAAATGTTATTGTTAGGTAGGTAGTAGGTAGTTTAGTTGAGCTGAATAATTAATCTAAAAGATTATTTTTGAAACTACAAGTAGAACCGTTGCTTTTTTACTTAATTACTTTCAATACATGGTCGGTACTAAGTTTTATTTTCGCTACTAAACTCTTGAATTTTGCAATCGTTTAGAAAGCTTAACAAATTTTCGCCATCACTAATTTATATAACTTTTTTAAACGCTTTTACTCAGTGATTTTTAAAATACAGGTTTTTTTGCTACTCGCATGCACAAGTCTACAGGATTAGTTTATGATATTACTACATACATAATTGTAATGTAATTTTTTGTGCAGCATTAATCATGATTGTCCCCAATGACTGAATTTTTTTTTAAATATCCTGGTGACAATCCTTTCTACTAAACGAATCGTTCATAGATTTTTAAAAAAAGATTGTTCTCTAGAGGTAGTTGACGGTTTAAGGGAAACAAAGTAGGACAAGCCCATATAAACGTGCTAATATGAGATATGTATGAACAGGATTTTCAGGAGAATCTTTTAACAATTCGAGAGGCATGAATTCTCAATGAATCAACGTCAGTAGAACTTGAAAATAAATTTTGAATTTGAAAATAAAAATACGTTTGCGGTTTATGGAGTAAAACATTAAAACTATTAAAGTAAACATTTATAACAAGAATGCAGTAATGCAAATTATTTTCTCTACCGAAACAAAAAAAATGTGCTAAATATAATGTATAAGTAATATTTAAATACCTTATATTGCAAGCAATTAGAGTCTAGCCAGATTATTATTTTTCATTGTTATATAAGATGTATTTACTATATATAAAAAATTGTGGAGTAAGAATCGTTTACTGCCAGTCCGCCATGTGCTGCTACTTCATTGCTCCATGCGGTGCTCCTGGACAGGTTTCACTTGCTGAACGAAACAAAGTCCAGCCAGATATGCCGTGATGAGTGTTTTACTAAAGGGTTATTGATGTAGAAAGAATACATTTAATAAATGAATAACAACAGAATACTTTTTACAATGTAAAGAAAGGTTTTTACTTTTTACCCGAATCGTTATAATGGAAACTTAATTGAAATGTACACAAATGGATTATAGCCATGTAGTAACAAAGAAATCCGACATCGTCATTATTATCTATTCTACTACACGCGCACAAAACTTATCAAAAGTCATAAGATGAAAAGTGGAGAGAAAAAGGATTGAGTGAACGTAATATGTAGGAATATCAACAAAATCGTTGCAACTAAAGAATTTATGAATGAGTGCATGTGAAAGGAAGTAATCGTATCTAGTAGATTATATTAACACAACAAAAAACACAATTATATGCAACACGTCAATATATACTCGTTACTAAACTTTACTTGTTTTTGTCGTTGACAAATTGTGAAGCCTGTGTCACACTTTATGTTATTATTGTTACTATTATTATACGTGTATCAATATACTCTCAGATTGAAATAAAAGCAATTGCTGATGAAAATATGTTGTATTCCTTCTTCATAATTCCAGAAATAGGTCACATTTTTAATGCTTGGGCTGACTGATGTCAATGTCCGATCCAATAAGTTATTTAAGTACCAAAATGTCCAACGGCACAAATGGATGGTTCCCATAAAGCGCACATTTTCAGTCAGCACCGTTCCGTGGTTCATCTTGTGGTTTCTGATACCGCCACACGGAAGCAACATCGTACCGATGAAGGAACTTCAAACAAATGTTCATAATATTTGAAACATTACATATAATATGTATGCATGGCATTTGTCTTTTTTCGTCAATTACTGCCAACGATGCACCCAAAGAAAACAATACATACCAGGTAAAGTTTCTTTCGTAAAACCCACATGGTGTCTTCAAAACTACTATTGCTATGCCGCCGTGAGAAGAAGGACCAAGTGCAACAATGAGTTATACAGCGTTCGTATATGTACTATGCGTGGAAATTTATGCGATAATTCCTAAATATTCCAGGTTTAACTCCTGATAAATTTCGATAACCTGGGTTTATGCTTTTTCTGGAGCAGGTACCGATCATTTAGCCGACATGCTGAACCAAAACATCTCGTCGCATTGAATGAAAATGAGAATTGTGTGAGGCGAATATACGTACTTTATCGTTGTTACTTTCAAGTTTTCTTATAGAGTCCCTCAATCACAGGTTTCTTATTAGATAGCTAGATGAAAGAAAGGAATGCCCAAAAGTTTCGAGACTACTCCAAGAACAACTCCAATGTTTTCTTAAATTACCCAGATGAGCAAGACCATTTTCCGAAAGTTTTTAAGTAATAATCTATAAAATGTGCAAGATCTGTGGAAAGATTTCCACCAACTTTATTAAATCAACTAACAAATGTGGAACTTTCCCCACCATTATTACAAAAAATTTGCCATGCAAATGCAACTCCCATCAATCAACATGCTCGTTTCTAAGCGGCCCTTGTCATAGCTTTTTATATTAAGTTAATTTCTTACGATGGTAAACCTCATCATTATTAGCTCAACTGAAACAACTGTTGAACGCTTGGCTTTCACACAACTCGCTTAGCATTTAGCAGCATGCATTGAAATCCATATTCCATCTCTTTTTAGGATCAGTTACGAGCGGAACGCGTACAACGCGAAAAGGTTTTACAACGATGAGCCATCAGCCATACTCCGATTTTCAATGTTTTCAGTGCGTAAAGATACCTCAAACTGGAGCAACGTCAACATAATGATATGATTTTCATGATGAGGAACACAATGAGACCCATTAAATGATTGTGGATGATTGTCAACCGACAAATTAGTTGAATTCAATCACCATACGGTTAAATAAATTAAGAGTCAGCAAAATATGTGATGGGGGTATGAGTAAAGCCAGCTTTACTTATTCATATCACACGAGTATGTGCTCACCAACAAAAACATGTATCTGTATAAGATGTCTTGTTCCTATATTCTACCTGTAGACATTGTTGGTTAATACTCTTAAAAACAGATCTCTCCACACAGCCATAAAAAAGCAAGGGTGACTTCATTATTAGAAAGGTGATAGGGCGTTTTTTCTCTCTTTCTCTTTAAAAGAGTAGAGGGATGTACTCAAGCCTATCTGATTTTTCTTGTTCGGTCTTTCAGAAGACAACGCCTTTTTGGAGGAAGAAAAAAAATGCCGTGATTGTCTTCTTGCTCGTGTTTTTCCTGCAAAATCACTATGCCGGTTTACAATCCATTCATCCATTCAACTGGATCTAGTGTCTTGGTTATCGTACACCAATGATGCAAATGGTTTCGTAAATGCTGTCAGGTTACATACCATATGAGCAAATGATCCGTGAGGGATCCTAATATTGCTTTAGGTTTTAATGATATTATTTCTTAAAGTGTCTTCGAATCGCCTTATCATCTAACAAGTTCTTATAACTCCTTAATAACTTCTAGTAAAGAGGAAAAAATCAGCACGATTCTTGCCATATTTCAATGATCTAAGAAAATTTCAATAATAACCTACGTTTAGTGTATCTCTACTTGGGCAATATTTCCAACGGTTTATCGGGGATAGCTGCAGTTGACTTTAAAAAACGGGCATTTTTTAATTTATGTATTTATTTAGTAAAGATAAAAATACCACAGATGCTATATGGGCATTACATAAAGTGTTCAGTATGTATTACTTCTTGTGGTAAAACATGAAATTATTGGCATGATGAACACAAGAGCTTTAACTTGAAAGGATGGTGATGTATTGTACTCTTAAAAAGGAATTTTTCGTTTAAGGGGTTTTAAATGAAGAAAAAAAAGGTAAGCCAATTGCATTGCTACAAATCAAGTCGTCCTCATCTAAAGCTATGGAAACTAAATTGGAACAGGGACAGGTTTAAGAAGTGAAGTGTGAATATAATTACATACGTGTGCATAGGAGAAAACACAATTTCATGTGAGCCAAACGTTGAATTTTGAAAGACAAGCTAGGGAGTAGTTTATACACCGTAGTAAATTGATTTCGCATGGTGACCACGAGAATCATATCAACAACAGGTGGATCCTGTCATGGACATCTATAATGAAGGCTATTAAGTCGAGCTGTAAAATGGCAACGAAAATTGTTAATGCTTAATCAGGTCTGTAAACCATAATTTCATTTCGACACACCGTTTTGTTATTTATTTAAAACCATGAAATTCTATGCTTTTCTTCAATGAGTAGCCATGAAAAGAAAAGGAAAATGGTACAAATATGTAATCCTCAACAAAGCCCATGGTGGACTGCCATGATTAATCTTTGTGGGTGTAGAATAATAAAATAATATTAGAAAAGTGTGCTAACACTTGAACGGTTGTTTAAACTAATCAGTGTTTCCGTTAGCATTTGAGGCATTCAAAAATATAAACATTATATCATATATAGAGATATAAGGAAAATATAATAATATATTATTACAGATTGTCGATTCACACATTTTTACATATAAATGATATCTGCATTTGGTACTTGTGAAAGATATTTGAATCCTCGAATTATGTCCTTGTCCTTCAAGATACTTCCGTTTATTCCTTGTGAATCAACGTTCTGATTCTGGCATGTTTGTAATTACTATATTTTGCCGGAGATTGATCGCTAATCATGTTTTCCATAAGTTCAAGGAAAAGTTCGCACTGGAACAACCGGCCAACAGAAAAACACGTAACATCATTCCTTCGGTCATGTTGTGTGTATGTCGAAAGTAGATTCCTATACTTGGCAGTTATACTTTAAGACTGTTTTCACTGGATTAAGGGGAGCACAGGATGAAACCAGTTTGCTTATGAGCTTCATGAAGGCACTTATGTGGTAATATGGTTGAACATGGTGCAATAAATTAATAAGATGGCTTATGACGATTTATATAGCATTCATTTAAGTTTTGGATATAAATATTGGTTTTTAGATGTTTGTATTAGAAGATTCCAACAAATGAAACATTGGAGACAACGGTGATACGTCTCGGTCATCAAAGTTAGAGGTAACTTGACTGCTTTGATTGAATTTTCAAATTTTATGTACTAAACACTTCGTAATAAAAACCGAACTTGAACTCAGGAACTTTTAAGGTTCTTGTTCCTGTACACATCTAAAGCCATTTCATTGAAACATAATCATAATTGTCGCTGTGCAGTTTTTAACCAATAATGGACAAAAATAAAGAGACAGGTGAATTGTTCCCGAGTAGATGGTATAAGGATCACTTTCATGATGACACATAATGACTGGTATGGGTGCAATTGGAAACCACTTTTTGGGTTTACACTTCACAAACGTAAGGCCACAAAAGATGTAACTCTTTGCGTAATGTGGAAACAGAATAAGTTTGTAAAAAGTTGATACTTATAGGGTTGTTGGTTTTACTTGCGATAATCCATGAAATAAACAACTACGTACCAGCAACCTGTTCCTTTTTAAGCCTTTTTCGGTCCTAGTTACCTCTTAAGGAAAAGAATTTGTATTAAGACAGTGAGTGATAAACAAACATATAATATTTGGAGTACTAAGGAATGCTCTCCTGGTCAAGCTGAGAATACATTTGTTCTTTTAAAAAATTGTTACATTTTTAATATGGAGGTTCTAACATTCCTTTAAGAGAGTCACAAACTTATGTTCGATGCTTATGGAAATTTTCAATCATTTCGTATTCATTTTCGTCTCCTGTTTCGCATTGAATCGTCACATTTCAAAAGATTCATCTCAAATGTTTCCGTTTCTTTTTTGTTTTCACCATATGAAGATGATGAAATGGCCATCAACTGGATCCGTGAAGCCTGTCCAAAATGCACTTTTATACTTTTCCTGCACAACCCTCTCCTGCAATTGTGTATCAAGTAGTAATATTAGAGCTAGAATAGTGATGTGATGATGATGCACTTGAAAACGTTTTTTTAATAAGAAAAAGAAAATTTTTGGGCATGTAGTGGTAGTAGTTGTACAATAGTTGTGATGTAGTAGTAATAGTAGTAGTATGTAAATTACTAAACATCATCCCTTTTTGGTAAAGTTCATAAAAGTTATAGTTTATGTTTAGATACGTTATCGTTTTCATGCAACTGCAACATTGTGACGATTGGACCAAGTTACCATAGCAAGCTTGTTGAGCAAAGTCACAATATGAATTCAAGAGTTTTCTCTTTTCCATTCCACTACAAAAACAATGTTTTATGAGAATTCTATATATTTTTGTGTCTGCGCCTAAATACCTTTTGCAATTATCTTACACAATTTTTAACCTTAATGCAATTTTGTTGGGGCGACCACAACAACTCATGTTACAAGGTGCTCGCTAGTTCAATTTTTGTGCCTTCCATGTGTTTCATAAAACATCAGAATTTTGCTACATTTTCTATATTTGGATGGTAAAAGCGTATTTTCCTTTTGTTCGACGTAGTTATTGTTTCGTAATGTTTCTAAATATGTACCCACTTAACAATACCATATTCATGGGTTTTGACAGAAAGTGTTTCTTTTTTTAAAAAAGCAAATGATTCACATTGTCTTGTCCCGTTGTTTTCTCAATTTTCTTGTATTTATCGACAGATGCGAATCAACCTCGATATTTTCATGTCGTCTACTCCTGAACTGGTTGTCTCTTTTTCATATAAAATATTTGAGTTTGCTTGTTCAAGAGGGCCTACTTGCCCGACAAACTCATACACACGTAGAAATGATGACGATCTTTGTTCAACTTAACCATATTTGTATTCGAAGCACCGCCACAGCAGCTTTTTATAGCACTTGAGAGAGTTTCCTCGTGACATCACTGAAGAATTTTTGTCTTCGAAATGATTCCAGGGATGAGTAAACAGAACGCTGTTCTCTTGTTTGTATCACTTGTTGACCAAATGTGAATGTCAAAAGCACTTTCAACTTATGAGATATTTCTCTTTTCAGGAGGAGAGCGAAGGAAATATGCGTCAAGGACTTCACATTTTTTTCATACAATAAGTAATAAAGCTACCAATGCTATTGGGAGTTTGACTTCTGGGAACTAACAGTTCAAATTGTGCCTCTAATTCGTACAAACCAGATTTGGTAATGTTGGAAATTTTTATGGTGGATTTCAGAGGCAGTCAGACAAGAGAACATGTACAAAGGCACGCTATATCTAATTTTTGTGTGATGTCAACTAAACGCTTAAAACTTCATTGCTTTCTCCATTGTCAAATAAATATTCGACAAATTCCATATATTACTTAAAGACCATAAACTCTGCTAGTCATAAATAAAAGAAGATCAGTAGCTAAAATCAAATCCTTGACAAAATTTTAACTTGTGTTACAACGATGTCAAAACGAAAAGTCCCAATTGGAGAAGCGATGCAAATGGCGTCATCCAAGAGTACTTGTATGGCATAACCTAATCCTAATCTTCCTATAGACAACAAACTTTTTGCTACTACATATATCACATCTGTAGGTATTTCAGTTGTAGTTAAATAGATAAGTTCAAGTTTTCTCGTACACAAACTCATGACTACATTCGATCGTCCTCTCTAGTTTGGTTTGGGTGGATATCAACAAGAATGACATTCTGGCAGTACTTCCTCTTGTCGCAGTCATTCCACTTTAAACCCCAAATGACAAAATCAATCAATTATAATCTGATTATTCCACCGTGACGTTGCAAAATGAATTGGTGAATGATGGGAAGTGCTCTTGCAAAGACGCGAGGTGGAAGGCATAGCATGTACGTATGCATAAAAAAAGGCACCGATGGCGTGGACTTCAGTTGGTTTCTCAAAACTTCACACAATGTACATATATTCATTCAAAACCTATATATGTTCATTTATGTAACTTGAAATAAAAAACGCTTAAAGGTGAATAAGTCATTTCAAGCATTTTATACAAGTTGTAATTCTACGAAGAAGACATTTAGGTGTGTAATGCCATTCTAACATCAAAAATCATACTGGCCCATTACTGTGAAACGAACATAAACACGTTACCTGATGCTGTCGATTTCTATAATTACTGTGCTTAGATGAGGCGAGACATGTTTTGATTAGCGGTAATAATAATATTCTGTGTGAAATATTAATGTGCGTACCTAATTGCCGCACACTTTATGAATAGAACTGACGTAACGAAATGTCTGCTGTAGAATAAGGTACCGAATAGGTTGTAGAAATGCAGTATCGTTTTTACTCAGTTTCAGTATAATTAAAGGGGTGAAACTAGCCATCTTAGTATCATATCATTTAACAAAGGATGTTATTAATGCCAAAAAGATGAATCTACCACATAAAATCACAGCTCCACTTTACAAGGTTAAAAGACAAGGCTACAAAAGTAACCGCTGTGCAGAGTGAACCAAGACCAAGGAATGATGCATACAACTTTTTACCTAAGTCATCACTGCCGCTTCCCAGACAGCTCATCTTGATCTTGTGTAGACATTGCAGTGAATGACTTGGCTTTGTTTTTATTTCCAGGTAGTTGTGTCAGCGCTGACTTCTTTCCTTCTTTTGAGTAATCACACACACTTCATTCATTTCACTGATAAACCATTGCCGATTCCCAAACCACATGTTAGCAATTGTAAGAGTTTTTAATCTAACCCATTACAAACATCCAAATATTACTCACTCGTTTGAAAAAGCGTGTTTTGATGTTTACACCGATGAAAGTAAATTCTCAGCTTTTATCGAGTCCAGTCAAGATTTATTCTAACAACCAAGTCGGTTTTGGCTACTTTGTATTTTTTTTTCATTCATTACAATCGACCTAACCATTTTGCTATCTTCATGGCCTCTGCGTTTTGCTTGATTACAACTGAGACTACTTCATTCGCACGAGCAATCAGGTTTTTTAACAATACCCGTTGTCTAAATTATTATTATTGTGTATTATCGAGTTAATTAAGAACATCAACAACAACAATTCAGGAACAATTCAAACATTTGAAAGCGATACTTGTCAGACACATATAAGACGTTTATTACCCTATATCACAGAATGCAGTTGATTTCACAGTATTGCCCACTTGAGCCAGTTTGCCTTTTGCATCTATGGAAAAACCTGCATTGTTGCGTGTTTAAGTTTGGTGCAGAACGTTAAATAACATTTTCATAGTCTAGCTCTATTTTAGCTTCTGTATGAAATCTTATCATAATGTGCCGCAAAATTTAAATTGTTAAGTAATTCTATCATCATTAAACAGAGCTACAAAGATTTTACATCATACGTGGACTTTAACGCGAAGTCGGTATGCACCACTTGCTAGTGTCTGAGCCTGAAATTTGATCTTGTGTGCGCCATCACCATCGCATCCTTTATTATTGCAGTTGTTCTGAGGACATACCTACTGACCAAGGTGTACGAAAAAAAATCACATCTGCTCCGAATTTTCCCTAAATTCAGTCTTACTCGGTGCATTGTCTCCGATTTTTTTCACTCAATCATACACATACAAGGTTCAACTGTAGCTTTGCTTCATAAAATATTTAATTTGAACCCTTTAACTACTAAAACTGGAGTTCTCCTCCCATGTCAATTAATTCCACGTGCATCATCATCATTTTTATCGAAGATTCTTCCATCACGCATCCATTCACGCAAAATTGAGGCACTCTCTGTACTGCTAGTACAACTACGATCACTACTAGTGCTCCTGCCCTATTTTCAAGCTAAGCTACATTTTTCTTTACCTTTGAAACTAAACGGACTGATGCAGTCTGTCTTGTATGAGTAAAAACGGTTTTTAGTTTTAATGCACTAAGATTTTCATACGCGTTTTTCTTACGCTGATATACACAGGCTTCCCAGCGAACCAGATTGAGCATTTTGAAGCTTTACAAATTTAATTTAGCCCTTGTGTCCCTTGCACATGAATATTTTAGGAGGAAGGCATTTTTTATTCAGTACCTTGCTAAAAGACCATCATTGAAAGTCCGTGGCAATAATGAGATCACATGTTGATGACGCTTTGTCGTCTTCTTAAGCCAGTCCTATAATACGTTGGGTGTTGTTATTCTCAATAAAAAGAATTTAAATGTATATGGGCATTTTCAAATGACTCTTGGTAGGTATCTGACTCATTCACAGCATCGTCTTTTATCAGACTTCGTCTGACTTCCCGCATGTCGTCCCTGTCGAATTAATTCATCTGTAGTACCGCACTTACTCAGTATTCACACAGGTCAAGCAGAGATGCAACTCAAATTTGTAAAACTAAAATGTAAGATAGATTCGCCAAGATTTTATGAGTAATAATAGTAATAATGATGTCCATTTTATGACGTTGGCTTTCGCGTGCTATCAAACTATATTTGTGA
>JAAXOA010000281.1:0-27454 GCA_036561885.1 Salina celebensis
AGAGTGATGAACAAAACTCACAATTTAGAAGATGAATTTTCCTCTCTATTTTAAGATGTATTGTGGTAATTCGCTTGCACGTCTACCAATTAATAAATACTTTCAAAAATACTTCGAAAAACCTGCGGTAGGGTATTTGTAATTTCTTTGCAACCACCATCCTATGTTTCTGAGACATTTCAAATGGTTGAATAGTCATAAAGGGGATAGAAAACATTCACCCCATCCAGTCCAGTTTTTTCAGTTTTTTTTTTTTTTTTAGTTTTGTTGTTTGTGACTGGACATTTTCCCCCATACATACATACATGGTGTTTTTTATGCAATTATTGACGCTAAAGTACAGCATTCGAAATGGATAAGAATACTCGCATATATTCATGGCAGGTTATTCGTGCGACTCTACACTACTTTTTCATGATTAAAATATTATTATTTATGGTCGTCTTCACGCGCAATTGCACACATTGACCTCTGTATAATACCACAAATGACATAACCAGTGAAAACTCTACTACTCCGATTCCTGAGCGACTAAAATATTTCTTGTCGCTGCAATTACTCATTAGCTCACCCAGTAGAAGTGTAAATATTTGTAGAGTAAATGTTATTTGTTAATTTAGATGCACTACTAGTCCCGCAAACCTTCAGAGCAATGTTTTGACATCTGTGTTAGTCTTAAAGAGGATGAGAATCAACCGCGAAAACCACGAAAGGTTTTTGCGATGATATTAGCTTTTTGTTTGTCACCCCACTTACCTTCCAAAACAACACCGTTAACCATCGCCCTTCCTTTCCATACACACCAAGTTTGATTATCTTGATGTGTTTCAAGTGTTTCATCGGAATAAAATTGGAAGCAGATATCATATCACACAACACCGAAGCAGTGTCCATATCCCTACCGTTTATTAAGTAGCGCCGTTCTACGCCAAGCTGCTTTATTCTCTTGTGACTTTTGTCCGTCAGTCCGCCTAGTGCTCTCATTTTCCGTTCTATAATTGCATCCCTTTTTGCATGAATGATGGACAAATGTTGACCATGGCACTTCATACAATAAAAGTAATACATAAATACATCACGTTTAGTGTTTAGTTATAAGGAACAACCAACAATACGTTAGATATATACAACTATTTGTAAAATTGCAGGTCGTTTTCGCTACTTGATTTAATTGTAGTAACTGAACTGCGGGTTGATTGCTATAAGAAATTGAAGCCTTACCACTAGCACGCGCGTAAATGACATCATCTTGATTAAGTACGAAAAACTACTTCATTGGATAACAGTGCATTTTTTACAAATATCGTTACTTGTATGTCCAACTTATCATATTGCAAACAAATTTTATGCAATTTAGGCTAACGAAGCACATTTACAATAGTTGGCTTTGTGAGGGCTGGTTGTCAATATTCGGTACGCCATAATTCATTTTGTATTGTATTGTAGTGTTTTATTCCATAATATATGAGGAGTTTACAAGCAATCAGATACAAACAATTTTGTTTAAACGACTTCACAGCAACTTCCAGCAATTAGCGACCTCCAATTGTAATCATGGTTTCCAAAGGGCAGATTAAGCAAAACTCCACAGTTTGAGAAATACTCAGCAAATAATACTCTCAGACAACAGACATCTTTATACCGATAATCCTTTCAATCAACGCGATTACTCATTTCATTTCTCTGTGAGATGTATGTTACGTCTGTTTGTCCATCTCACGTCACAAAACTGAAAAACAGGGAGTCAACTAATTTGATGCAGGTAGACAAGAACTTAGGTCACGTAGTGGGAGGTTGCCTTTTGCCTTGATCGTTTGAATTCTGAGTACTGGTAGCAAAGTATCAATGAGTTTGCAGATTTATGCACGTTTTGGATAGCTCATATCAGAACAAGAAGCTAACAATTTATGAGGACTCATA
The DNA here is from genome assembly GCA_036561885.1 of Salina celebensis. Lineage (NCBI taxonomy): Eukaryota > Metazoa > Arthropoda > Collembola > Entomobryomorpha > Paronellidae > Salina > Salina celebensis. The sequence continues at coordinate 1,921 of JAAXOA010000281.1, forward strand.
CAACAACAATTATGAAAATGACGTCAGTATCAGTAACAATTGACACTGATTGGGCTGTGAAGGTAGAAAGCTGTTGTAAAAATGGAAGACAAATGTTGATTGTATAAAATTTTCGACACAATCAATGCAGTGCCATCCATGAAACTTCCACCATCCATCTTATGAAACAACGGAATTGAAGAGGTCGTATAGCAATATTTCTATTGATATGTATCACATGCCAGGCAAAATTTCAAAGGCACTTTGTTTTCGGTAAAAGTATTGGCCAGAGTGTCTATAGTCTATAAGTCATTGTAATCATGGATTCTGAAATAAAGCGTATGTGTCATTGTAGATTCCCAAACCCTACTGGATAACCAAGATGCCCGTATTCCTATCTTAGTCAATGCTTTCTGCCAAATGAATCGACCTACGAGATTATGTACATTGAACTACTTTGGGGTGTGTTGTTTCAGTGTTATAAATAGCAGGTGGGTCCAGTGACAACGGACAGCTTAATAATGAACGTCGTTTAATGGCGTTATAATTAAATATGCATGTATAACCAGTTCGGGAAGTTTTATGCTGACAGCTAAGTTAAAACATCAAACTGTCTATTTTAACAAGGAGTATTAAGAGTAACTCAAATACAATGCAACCGATAATCGGTAGAAACACGTGCATCGATTTCTTTGGCATATTAAAAATACTAATCTGCATGAAATTGCACTCTAGCGAGCAGCCGTTAGCATTTTAGCGGATCTGATCTAAGCTTAACTGCTCTTCTTGGAAGGATAATAAGGCATCATTTTGGATAATTAATTACACACAAATCTTCTACATTATTACGGAAAAAACAAAAACCAGATTGAGACGCATGTGAAACGGAGCAGGTACATGCATACAAACATTACATCTACCTGTTTTTTATTTGCAAAATCACCATATCAACTTTGCATTGATAACACATGCACAACTTTACATCGACTACAACCGACTTTAACAATCTACCTTTATACCATTTTCATCCATTCACTGCTCTCGAGATGCATGGAACGATACGTTCCAAAGCAGCCCGTACGAGAAACTGAAAATACTGAAAATAGTCACGCTACAGAATTATTGTACTATCGCAAAGCACCAGTTTTACTGTAACAACACAACAGACTTGCAAAAACTTTATTGCCTTTTTTTCGCAGCAGTTCTCATTCAGCTCTTGTAACTAGTTATTATTCAGCATGGAACGTACTGGGTCTGATGTGTTTATCAAAACTTGTCCGCGTCATACAGACCTTGTTGTGTACAATGTATGGATGAAGCGTACACACACATTGTAACAAAACTCATCATTGCCCTTGCTGACTAGTTTTTTACTCTACGCGTACTGATTCTTCGTCACACGATCATATTAGCTGTTGAGTACAAAAATCGTTCTTAGTTTTGCTTAAAACTTGTGGCACAGTGGTGCTTTACAAACCGTTCATATCATAGAACGCTGGACGGTAAAGCGTGAAAATGTATTACTGTACAGATTTATTTTTGCAATGGATTAGTTGCTGAGTGGGCATCACATCAAAGTGTTCGCTTGGTCAGACGACCCCCACGTCTATTCACGATATATCATTTCTATAATTCATACTATCTCTGCTAAGTCCAGTTTTTGCAACAACACTCAATCTGAGTAGGTGATTGTTACAAACTAAACAACCAGCTTAATTGGATTTTGCAATCGTAAAAAAACCATCGAATTATGATCTTTGACCCTGCAGTGGAAACAGTTACATTCATGTATTCCAGTGTATTTTTGCTTTTTGCAGAGGTGTTTTTGTGAATGAAACGGAAAGAGACATTTCTACGGCCTACGCAGGCTGCTAGGTTATACGGGCTAGAATAAATATTTTTCTGGTAACCGAGTGAGGGTTGAGTACTAAGTAATCCTAAACTCATCACGTCAATATCTCCAGCCATCGGATGATTCGTTAATCCAACGGGTGTAATAATATTGTTTGCATTCAATTTCCTACTCATTCAGTATTATGGCATGAAGTGAACCTAAATTAATAAAAACAACAATTTGTTCTTGTTAACATTGGATTCAAGGCGAATCCGTAGCCGATTTTCTATGAAGATTGCTACGAAAGGAGATGGATTGGCTGTCAGCGTGTAGGAAGTAGATAAATAGTTAGTTATGACAACCAACATTGTTTTTTTGTGTGTCCAAGGGGGTGTGTGTTGTTGGAATAATGTTTGGTGAAGAGCTGCAAGAAAAGTATATGATGTGATAAAAAACAGACAGGGAAAGTTAAGGAAAGCTTTTACCCAGAACTCGATATGAAACGGGGACATTGGATACTGTGTAATTCAACAAAGCAAACCTTTACAGAGAAGTTTGTATAGAAACAAAAGCGTATTTCATGAAATCAATTTACACCTTTATGCAAAACAACCTTTTTCTCTGTGCAGTTATTAATTCATAGAAAAGTTTGCAAAACCTTGAGTGCAATGCTGCTTACTCTTCTCCAGCAAAAAAAATCCAAATGGACTATTTGAAGCGTGAATATAAACGGTGGAGCAAGCTATGAAAGTTCGCGTGTCGCTTGTGGGTGACTGGAAACTTGGCAGTGAATGTTCCACTTCGTAGGTTTGGTGCACGCACACCTGTTTAAACGAAATTATGGAAGGATATTTAAGTATTGGTGGAGGTGGATGTGTTCAACTTAAAACAGTGTCATTATCAGTGAATTGAAAAAGATTAAAATATATAAATAAACAAAATGTCGCCCAAGAAGCTTCATCACAAAGTGTCAAGGACAAAAGAGTTTTCAACATTTAAAACGAAAGAAAGGTGTGTAGAGCGCACATCAAAAAGAAAATGCATGACGGGGATATTCAGTTTTACAATAGTTCTGCTAATAGCTCTTATAGGTAAGTCATCTTTGAATAATATTCTGTAAACTGATAGATACATGATAAATTTTCAAGCATGGTTTGCGAAAATAACCTAATGGATACCACAGGAGGTTAAGAACTGCAACAGTTAAAATCAACATTACGTGATAGAAACCAGAAAATGAGCGTTTGCATAAGCACAACGGGAAGTGGGGAACAAAATATTTGGTGTGTTGGAACGGTTAGAAATAGCATAGGTTTTTGGCATATCTTTCTATTATTTGCAAGCGAGATATGTAAAGAGCTACACTTGTTGACGTAAATTGACAAAAGGAAGGTTTTGTTGTTAAATCTAAGCGGAAAACATTTTATTTACAGAATTACACTTAAAAATGGCGGTTACATGTTTTTTTGGTTAGGATTAGGATACAGCAAACACAACGTCACAAGATTATGGTAAATGTTTTGCCTGTGTGTTAATTGTTCTTCATGTAATGCTTAATATACAGAATCCTAAAAGGCGCACATTCTGCAAGGAACCGTTTTCTATGTGAATTCTGAATGAAAACTGTATATTACAAATAATGCCAGTAAAAAAGTAATCACGGGAAGTTTCCAGTGTGATTTTGATTTGGCACAACTGTAAAATTTGTCGTTACTTTAACAATGCGCATTGTATAGGCATTACACAAACCGTCTGTTTTTATATTTGTAGTACATTGCATTTTGGAAAGTCAGTACTCAAAACTTAATTGTTATGGCCACAAATGTTTTTACATGCAAACTTTATTTGACCCAACCTCTGATTAACAAGTATCTTTAAGCAAAGGCGCTAGCTCTTCGTATGATGTTTAAAGTTGATGGATGTGGCGCTAAAACATGAATCTGTCAGACAAAGCCACACAAAATTCATCAAATATTCTACTCAGCTTTCGTTTGAAGGCTTAAGTTAAGAAAATATGAACGTCCAATTATATACTGCACATAGAGAATATTGTCACTTGAACCCGAGTTGTTTATTTTTCCTAGTTTATTCAGTGGTTGTTCATAGAACTGCAGAGCCAGTATCAAATAGTATATTTAAACAAGTATATATTATGCGATTCATTGGATTGGGAAATTCCAAACAAATATATATTGAAGAGATTATTCTGGTAAAAACGAAAAGAGGAACTAATATAGTTTGAATGAGGAAATGGCAACGGATGGAGTATGTATAAAAGAGTGGATTACAGGATTACTGATGCACGTGGTCATATTGATTAGATTAGTAATTTGAATACACGCAAAACCAGCTGAAATGAAAAGTATAAACAAAATTCACACCTTTTAAGCTGAATTTTAACTTTTCTATGAATGAAAACAGTGGTTGCATCTCTACTTCAACAAGTGCTACTAACAATATGTAATAGTAATAGAAAAAGATGTAATAGATACCAGATTTGGGATCTCTTATTGTGAAAAGTAAAGCTTTACACACATAAAAGCATCGAAAGAGGCTCCCGTGGTTGTTTTTAGACTGATATTTCTCAGAATCTGGATGACCAACTTTGCCGTACGTTTCTGCTTATCTTACCCGATGTGAAATTGTGTAAGTAAAACAGATCCAAGCTTTGTTATTTGTGCATTCTTACTGGGTCAAATCAACATCCTTTTCTAAAAACTACCTCTACAAACTCACTCCAGCCAGACGTTTCACCATTTCAGTCTATTTGACGCGATGATATTGTTATTTAGTAAAAGTTAAATACACACAAGTTCTTCCATTAAGTACAAAAAATAAAATTGTAAATCTTAAATACTCCCAATCATCTAACCCAATCACCTTTTCGACCTAAACTTTATTATACGCGATAAACTAGCCTGATCTGAATCCGTATTTCACTCCACCATACCAATAAAGTATTTTAAACTCATTTCATCGAGAGTCTGGATATTGTCATGTCATAGATCATTACTCATACTCCCAATTTGTGTATGACGACTTTTTAAAGCTCAGAACCTGGCTGCGAGCACTTTTGCAACTTTCCTCGGCTACTCTAAGCATACTCATTTTGTGCCAACTGAAATGTCTAATTAGTAATACACAGAGTATCGTTTTGCGAGTATAATGTAAACAAAACTGCGAGCAGTATGCAGTTACTCCTTTTCAAACTTCACGTTGGCTTGAAACAATCCCACATGGTTAAACTAGAATTTCAAGTTATTGACTCAAACTGGTGATTCCCTTTAAAGCATAAACCCATGGCGTAGAAGCAGTTGTTATATAAAATGTAATATAAATCCACATTTCTTCAGCGTTTCCATTAGAAGCAAATGGCGATTTAGCTTATTTTATAGACATATGCTTCTTATCCTGGAGGCTTATCCAATATGCAACGTGCAGTAGTATTTTTCTTTTTCAATCAACCAATTCTTCCAACCGTCTATTGTCAGCTTCTAGCATCTAGGCTACATAGTATTTTAAGACTGGTTCGTGCTACATTCATATTTATCGTTACACTAAAATATTATGTTATACTCTGCACTGGATAACAATTAAAAAGCATTGTCGTGTTAAAATAGTTCTATATCAACCTGTCTATCAACGACGAAATAGTTATCCAAGTTTACCTTGAAAGTTCAAAGAAGAACTGCAAAATCAGTAGAATTTGCAAACGCAAAATCACGATATAATGCTAAGTACAGAATTGCGTACAAATCTCCACACGTAATTTGTTCTCAGTCAATCTCTGTACCGCACCGTTAAGCCTAGGTTTTCATGGTATGGAATTTTATATAATGCAGCCGTAATCCACGTAATGAAACATCAACGAGTTTAACATATCAGCGTATATGTACCTCCTGACAACGGATACAACTTGTAAAAACCCAATTGCCGCTGAATAAAGTACATCATTTGGCCAGGTTTTTCTAGGTGCATGGAGTTAGTCAAGGTCAAGATAAAATACAAAAGACAACTTGTGTGTTTAGGACTGATATGTGTTGCACATGTTTGTCAGAGTATTTCTCACAGAGATTTGAAGCGATAACGTAAAACGGAGACGCGACTTGATGTCTGCATGTGTGTTCACGTTTACAATTCCAAAACACAAGATGCAATCGCTTCGGAACTATTAGCTGCCATTGCATGGTAATTCATTTGAATGTGTTTGAGGCTTTACATCGACAGAAACTGCTGCCCGTGGCCTACTACTGATTACATTCATTATTCTGGGTTTCCCGTGATGTGAGTGTGAATGTGTATGACAAAACTCATAACGTCTGCGTTTCAATGTAGCTGTCATTGACGAGAACGATTCTGTTCTGCATATTTATGCTTTCAATTAGCAATTGTTATTTATGCAATAGAAATTATGATTGCCGAGTGAATGCAGTTGGCTTTGCCAAGATCATTACTAGGTAAAATTGGTTGATACTTATAGTTATGTATATAATGTTTGACCACTGGTCATTGTTTCGGAGTAATCCAATTGTGATTCTGTTGGGCGAGGTTTTTCCATTTTCAAAATGGCTATTTTTGGTTCAATACATCACTTTTGTATAGCTAGCATGTAAGAAACCCCAACACAACGACAAATATTGATCACTTCTCCTTTCCGCTCCATAGGAAAAATTAACATCCCGTAAGTAACTGATAGTTACAAATATTGTTTGAACAGGAGATGAGCCATGATAATATTTGTAACGTGTCAGTCCTCTTATATCTGCAGACTGATGATAAAATGGCTATGGTCTTCTAGTTTTGTGTATGTACGTTAACAATTTTCAGGAAAACAATAACATCCGGTATTCAGTATTAGATATAGGGAGCTTTATCAGGAACGTATGACATGCATACGGCTGATAAAACACAACCTTTGCGAATAGCAACTCGTACATAATATAATTATAATTATAATGCATGTTACAATTTTACGTTCATTGGTTTCAATATTTTGAATATACATAACATTTTATACTCGTAGCTAATTGATGGTTTTTGATGTCTCTTCTAGCAGACTGTGCGGCTTCCGATTCACCGACCATCGTGAAAGGACCTATAGTTTACAAAGTAGGTGACACAATACAGATTACGTGCCATGGCAACAAACCATTGAGCTGGAATTCTGAAATAGATGTGAGTGGAAGCCAAAAATGAATACTCTATTGAGCTAATGACAAATTTCAAAATATGGATTAATTTCTTTCCTACAGATACACACAAATCCTCGTGTTAACATAACTGAAAGTCACGATGTAGGTAATGAGATTCCGTATACATCAAATTTAACAATAGTTGATGCAACACTCCAGGATTCAGTCTTCTTCAGTTGTGAATATCCAAATGAAAATTCAAGTTCTGATGAGGATAGACGCGATTCTGTCGTTATATACGTTACAGGTAATACACATATGTCAACACGTTTTATACGCTACTAGTTTTTGATGATTTCATGGTAGTTTAAGTAATGCCCTGCAAAAACACGAAGAGTTTTTTAATTGTTACTTGCATGCCCCAATATTAATATATCCAATTAACAGCCAGCTACTGCCACAGGGAAACTTTTAAAATGCTTTTAAAGTATAAATGCTGGAAATCCAATTGGTCAATAAACCCAATTCTTTTGATTGTGTAGACAATTTGTTGCCTAACATAACTACTGGTTTCCATGTAAACCATGGAGACGATTTCTTTGTTCCTTGTGCAACACCTTGGTCAGATGCCAAAATATCAATAACTTTGGAACTGTCACAAGTAGCAGTAAGCAATAAATACACATTACAACTGCGAAAAGAATGTCTCGAGAGATAATCCCTTACAATCACTTGCTACTTATACTTAATAGTACTAAATCTTGACTGTAGATTGACCTAAACAGTACACATTACAATCGACGTAGAGGAATTTTACTGCATAGTTCAAATATAACCTCTGAAGGTCAGATGTCGGGGGATGAGTTTATCTTGTGCTATGCCGAATTAGGAGAGAAAACTCAAGAAGTACACATCCACGTTTCGGTTTCTGGTACACTTATATTTTTTGGCTGTTTTTTTTTCTCAGTGTCTGCAACACTGTACTGGTTTTTATGAGTGAAAGCTCAAAACATGTGCAAAAAAACTCACTTTTCACTCACTCTCACATTTTCTCATATAACAAAAAAGAAAGATTATACACACGCACTACTCGTTTCATATAGAACCTGTTGCTAAGCCACAAGGAAGTGTTGTTGTGCCAAGGCTTCCACCTTTCTTCATCTCACCCTCTAACCGTCTCAGCGATCTGCAAAAGTCACGCTCTGGCGTAATCTCTCTTGCTACATTTCTATACAGTACATTTACTCGATTTTGTTGTTACTGTTACTTTGTCGCTTTAATCACGCTAGCCACTTTGTTTTCGTTTGAACTATTCGCCCAAATACACTTAAAAACAGTTCAACTTTTATTTTATAGCTCCTCAGCCTAACCAGGTTAGGAAGCCCAAAATTTTTGCGCGGGATGGGGGCTCCATTGGCGTCGGAGAGGATTTCTGGGTTCGCTGTGAATCTATACAATCCAAAGATTTGATTTATGATCTAAAGATAGTTGGTTCCCAATCAATAGAAGATGAACTCAGAAAGGTACTCCACTTTCGGATTGTACTTCTTTATGAAGGTGTTTACATTTTAAAGTAATATTTGTTTTCATGGTAGAAATCACCAAGGGTTATGCGTACAGGAAGTTCTCTGCGAGAAGAAACACTTACAACTAAACGTTTTGTTCAGGAACTCAGAATTACCAATGCTTCAAAAGAAGACACCGGTAATTTTACGTGCAATATAACACCATCAGGTACTGCTGATGTCAAGAGCGCCACAATTGCCGTGAACGTCTACGGTAAGTAAAAAATAAAGATTAAAAATTTAAATTTTATACCTGAATTGTCTCATTTAATCGTGGTTTTATTTACAGAGATTCACGAATCATTTTTAAACATTGCAACTGCATCTGAACATATAACTGTTAAAGAAAATGAAAACGCAAAGTGGGCCATAAACATTTCCAGCTTTCCATCTCACTTTAACTTTACTTGGTTAAATCAAGCCGGTCGCGCGGTACAAGTGCGGGAAGACGGTAATGGCAAGTATCAAATGATAAACCAGATTGAAGGGGAATATCTTTTAAAAATTCAAACGGTTTCCATTGACGACATTGGAAACCACCCTTTTATCGTTCGATTACCTGAAACTCGTCTTGAGAAAAGACTCAACTTGTATTTAAATGTTAGAGGTATGAATTCACATGAATAACACGGAAGCTTGTAGAAATTCCAACTAAGATTTTGTTTTAATTTTCCTATTTAGCGGCCCCATCGGTTACAATAGACCCAACCGGACCCATCGTCAACTGCAAAGCAGGCACCCTCTGTAGATTAAATTGTACGGTCAAAGCTTCCCCGCCTGCGACTATTACTTGGAAGCACAAAAAATGCGAATCTTGCGGATCCTTTGAAACCGTTAGTGATAAAAATAAAAACGTACTATATTTACTTATATTTCAGAGAATTTTATCCTAAATGATTATGAATTAGATCTCTCCACTTCATACGGAGGAAATGAGGCATGGGAATTGGTCCATAATAGAGTTCATTGGGAAGTCTCCAGACGTGTACCTTTGCAATGGGAAAAACTCTCTTAAAAGTAATTCTGTCGAAGCGCGTATTCGCATTGTTGGTAAGAAAATTTGTCGATTTCTTAACATTGCATGCATCAATATTGCACTCATCTCATTGCTCCTCTCTTAATTAATTTGCTTATTACGACTGTCCAGATCCCGATTTCGTTGGTAGAAACGCAATCTCCATCATGACAACCCCAGACGAAGTCGTGGAAGGAGATGATGTGACGATAACATGTGCCCTTTCGAAATTTGATGCTGAAAACCAAGGAAAGAGAATAACCTTTGTAAAACTAAACGGAAATCAGGAAGCCAGGGTTGAAGAAAGTAAGAATATTTTGTGCTACATGAAAATTATGAGATTCAAAGATACAGTTCTCGTTCATTCCTTGATTTGTTGATTTTAGGCCGGTTGAAGCGAACAGAAACGGAGTGGTCTAGAAGAGTGACTTTTACCCTGGAGAAAATCACAAAACAAGAGATAGGAAGTTATATGTGTACCACTGGAGGTACTGACCCTGTGAAAACTACAAAGTACTTGAATGTTCTGGGTAGGGAAACATAATTTTGTACTGTAATTAAAATTGACATAGGGATTTACTGAGGAATCAATTTTTATATTTTTGTAGATGCAAAAGCCCCGATATTTTCAGCAATAGTGAATTCAAGCTTATCAAATTCTACTGAAACGCTGAAAATAGGCGAATCAAAGGATTTAGTTTGCAAGGTGGAGGGTTTCCCAAGGCCGGTGGTTACTTGGAAATGGGTAAGGACTTGCATAGAGATGTTAAACATGTCCCATGCATTCTTATGACAGTGGCTCGAAATGTTGCTTTTTAAATGGATTTGCAGGACGGTCTTGATCCAGCACAATGGCCTGAAGACGTAAAATATGAAATATCCACAGACGGCAGCACTCTATCATTAAGATACGTTCCAAAGGAAGGAATTGGACGCTATGAATGTTTAGCATCAAACCGACTTGGATCCACATCTTCTTTTGTCTATATCGACGTGACGGGTACTTACATACATATGCAGAAATACATAGAAATAGAATTGATACTTACCATTTTTTCTCGCTGTTTATTTGATATTTTATTATAATTGTATTTCTGTACAGGCGATAAGATCCTCAACAATTACTCTATTGCCTTCATTATGGTGTTGCTAATTTTGTTACTCATTTTTGGTGCGATGCTTGGTAGATACAAATACAAACGAGAGGTATTAAGCACAGTTTTGTATAAACATTTATGGTTGGTTCAAGTTCAATGACTAATTGGGTCTGTTTCCCTCTCAGCAAATGAGAAGATGGTTGAGAGAAATTCAACGAGAAGACTTCATGAAAGGCGCTCCGGACGCTATAAATCCCGATTTAAGTGTTACAGATCAGGCATATTTACTACCATTTGACTCCCGCTGGGAATTTCCTCAAGATCGTTTAAAACTCGGTAATAATTCGTTCTTTCAAAGAATATTTCTGTTCTGAAGAAAGTTTCTGAAATGACCCCAATTTGACCGATCTTCAAAAGGAATGCAACTTGGATCTGGTGCTTTTGGACGAGTTGTCAAAGCAGACGCTGTCGGGATTCTTGAGAACGAGCCACAGACAACTGTCGCAGTTAAAATGGTTAAACCAAATGCAGATCAAACTCATTTCAAAGCACTAATGTCTGAGCTGAAGATTATGGTGCATCTTGGGAAGCACATCAACGTCGTCAACTTGTTGGGAGCTTGTACCAAAAATCTATCCAAGAAAAGTACTCAAGATTATTTAATTAATTCTTTTCCACTTGATCAATCAGTGCCAACGAACACAATAAGGAAACTAAATTTGTTTATTTTTTGTATTTCAGAGGAACTGTTAGTTATCGTTGAGTATTGTAAGTATGGAAGTTTGCTTAGTTATTTGCACCGGAATAAGAGAACATTCATAAACCAATTGGACTCCAGAGGAAATATCGATCCGAACATTGANCGGAATAAGAGAACATTCATAAACCAATTGGACTCCAGAGGAAATATCGATCCGAACATTGAAAGAAGAGACTCGCTCACCATGACAAGACCCCAGTTTAGCTTAACAGATGAACGGTCACCAATGTAAGTGTTATAAATTTAGTTATTGATTTATGGTGTTGGTGAAAGCTTAATGTTCCTTAAACTACAACTGATTCCGAAAACTAATCAAGTTCTGCTTGCATTTGTTTCATGACTTATGGGGAATATTGGTAAAATTTGGATTTATAAATTAACTCGGATTGACTTCAACTCGATATGATGAACCTGACTGCGTAAACGTATAACTTCTTGCTTGATGACAACTACTTACCATGGCTTTTTTCCGCTCCACTTGCATGTGTAAAATTTACTTTTGGTCGTGGGCTTAACGACATTTAATATTTATTGACACCTATTCACGCAAAACGTTGCCCTGCACGATATATTAAAAGGCTCAACTACGCTTCATTGACATTCACGGATGATGGCACTTCTAGAGCTCCAGCTAGCAACGGATACGTTGCTTTTGCGAGGGGCACTGTTGTGGAAGGCCAGTCTGGACCACAGACGGATCCCAATGGATATCTAACACCAACCAGGCAAAGTACGGACAATTATGTTGCATGAGAGTCAGGTTGAAAGTGTTTGCACTGGAGTAAGCTACCTGTCAAATGGACAATCAACTTTAACTACGGATGGTGCGAGATCGTCTGTAGGAGGCCAATGGCAGGACCACTACAGAGGAGATTATAAGGCTCTAGATGTAGAACCTATTAAAACTACAGACTTACTCTGCTGGGCGTTTCAAATCGCACGAGGGATGGAGTACTTGGCCTCACGGAAGGTAACGCTATGAATTCCATACAATAGTATACATAATTACGTTCAATTTGTTTCGGTGTCTAAAAAATTGTTTCATACTACAGGTTCTCCATGGAGATTTAGCTGCCAGGAATGTCCTTCTAGCAGAAAACAATGTTGTAAAAATTTGCGACTTCGGATTAGCCAAAGAGATGTACAAGGATTACAAGTACAAAAAGAAGAGTGAAGGAGTTCTCCTGCCAGTCAAGTGGATGGCAATTGAATCAATCTTTTTCGGTGTTTTCTCAAGTCATTCGGACTGTTGGTCATTTGGAGTTGTACTCTGGGAGCTTTTCACTTTAGGAAAGACACCGTATCCAGGTGAATATAAAATACATGAAATTACACCTCTTCTCATTATATTGCAATTTGACATAAACATAACGTTTTGTAAAATGTGTTAAAAGGGATGGACGCAAATGAAAGATTTTACGAGAAAATAGCAGAAGGATACAAGGATGGAGAAACCAGCACATGCACCTTCCTGCGTTTACGATATTATGATGGAATGCTGGGCCAAGGAGCCATCAGAGAGACCCACATTTTCTACACTAGTGGACAAAATCGGCGACATGATGGAAGAAGGACTACGCAATCACTACGTTGATCTCAACGCTGATTACATGCGCATCAACAAAGCATACATGTTAACAAACCCGGACTACTTGTCTCAAATGAGCCGCATGGAGTTCAGCTCCAACTCTGCTCGTCCCACGCCAGACCGTCAGTATCAAAATGTAACGGAAGATTGTGATGATTCAGGCTACTTACGACCAATAGTACCACAATTGCCTTCCTCCCTCCAACCGTCCCAACACCACCAATATCAAAATGTGAGTCATTCAGGACATGAGCCAACTATGGTAGCAGTCAACAACGGATACCAGTTCATCCCCGCAACAAATTCATCGCCAAATGAAGTAAGTCTTCAGATGAGTATCCGTCCTAGCAAAATGTCTGATCTTGATGTCAAAGTAGGTTCATCTTCTCCCGAACGAAATTCCAGTGACAACAACGAAGACGTCGACACTCACTTCGGTGTTCAAGTGAGGAGCAACGGAAGTAGCGGGATTGACAACAGAAACTATATTCCTAATCATACCTTTATAAATGATCATCGTGCTAGTTCTAAGTCTGAGCCATCCAAAGTAGTAAACCGTGAGAGTAGCAATAGTCAAGTAAATCGTAGACCGAGGCAGAAAAATGACAGTGGTGTTAGCGGCGTAGGATCGATAGACTCCACTAATTTTGACCAGCAGAAATATAGTAGTGGGGAGCAAACACCGTCTCCAGATCAGTATGTTCGGTGCAGTCATTTAACAGATTCAAATGGATATGTTTCCCATCAGCATATTCCATCTTTAGGTTAGGATAAACTTTCTGAGTTAACTATTACCAAAGTGTATCGGAAATGTGTTCTTCAGTTTTATATGTCAGATATTATTACCAAACAACCATGCAAGTTATCGTCATTCCTGAGCAGTGAACAAAGTACTTGAAGCTTTTTAATACTATAATTTATGTTTTAATTGTTGGGGCTATGAAATACAAAACAAGATATCATTTATGAACTTTGCATTTTACTTTTGCACACGAACAAGTTTCATTAGTCATACTATTTGTTTTGTAAGTAAGTAAAAGTACAAAATATAGGTTAAGTAAATTAAACTTTGGTATTATGAAAGGTAAAGCAGGTAATTAAAGGGAAGCATTTATTATAGGCTTTTAATTTGAAATTTGTTTACAAGAAACTGAGAAGTAAAAGTTACCTTAGACGATTAAGTTAAGGATTGATATTTCACGTAATTGTTGGAGTGTTAACTGGACCTGTCAACTAAAGCGTCCAGAATGTAAAATCAGCGACTGAATTTTAAGTTCTTACTAGAATGACTCGTCACAATGCAGTATGTATCTGCTGTGGTGTATTGCGTTAAAACAGATTTACTTCTGATAAAATTATATGCATAATTTAAATTTCTATCCATATCTAATAAAACCGAACAAATATTTTGAAAAGATCAAATACAAACAGTGTGTTTACCTTTTTAACATTGACTTCGTAATAATTTTATTTCTTAAACGCAAATGCAATGGTTAAAACAGATTTTTTAAATATTGAGCATTTCAAGTGAACCATGGAATAAATCAATTTCCAACAAAAGTTTGGAATTAAAAGCGTTGAATTGCTATTCTGAAATGGTGCATTGCCATTTTTTGGATTCTAATCCAATTGTAGTCCGCAAGTACGTCTCCAAAGGCACCAATGCAACTTTCATCTGTAACCATAACTTCAGTTTTTTTTTTTCTGTGGGCTTCCATATTATTCGTACTTATCGCTTTTATTGCAGACATAGTTGAAATGTTAACATTTTATAATAAATAGTAAATAGTAAATAATAAAATATAATAAGATGTACAACAATGTTTAAATAGTTTGATTTGTCACACGACAAAAGTATTCTATAAACTTAAAGATCAAAGGTACAGACAGTCGTCTCTAAACTACTTTCGGTTCCAAGTCAAGAACTGCATAAGGTGAGTTTTTGTTCGTCATTAGGAAAAACATTTTTCTTGTACTGTTGTTAAGCGGAGTGTACTCCCCCATAACCGCCGTCGCGTTTCCAGAACACGTTCCTGCGTCTATTTCCGAGTGGTCCATGCACTCTTTTGCTAAAAATTCTTGATCCCCTTTGTAATATGTTATGCTCTCAGCATAGTAAATGTAGCTTCTGGCATGACTGCATAAAACTGGAATAGTCGGCTTAGCAACATGACAGCCAGGCTGATGAGTTCCATGATTGGGATAAAAATCCGCGTGACCAACTGGCTCTTTCAAGCCCACAGGAAACGGGATAAATCCAAGGGTAACTAGTCCCAAAAGTCTCCAGTCTTTTGTTGCAGTATGGATGATATCCACAAACTGAGCGTCTGAATGATGAATCCTTTCAAGTTCAGAAACTTTGTCGAAATTTGGACGGGCTGGATCAAAACCAGTAATCCTACCGAGCTTTCCAACTGTCGAAAACTTTCCAGCAAAGCCGGCACAATGAGCTCCGAGACTGTGGCCAAGAACATGAACATTTGACACAGATGCCATTTGCTCAGAAACTAAGAATTGTATTAGTTCGGCAGTTCGTTTTCCAACCAGCTTGGTGCTTTGCGAGGCAATGTTGTAGCAAATGGAGTCACTCGCTGTTACTAAATTTGCTAAGGCTTCCCAGTGCACAGCTACAATATTTATCGGTTCAGACAGTTTTGCATATGCTACAAGTATACAAAAGTATATTTTATTTAAAATCATTTCAAGGAGTTCCTATTGTCTGTTTTTTTATGATATATTTGAAAAGTTTACCATGCCGAAGGGCCCGCGCTGGCCCCACAAATGGACTTGACATGAACCCATGAATTATAATTTTCAATGGAGCATCCTTCACAAATCTTGAACTTCTGAGTAGCTTTCTGCTACCTGAGACCAATTCAGTAAAATCGTCCGGGTCGTCGTTTTCACTGCAAAAATATACTACATTGGTCATAAATTCTTTTAAAATGAAACTGTAGCATGCATTTTTGTATTTACTTGGTATAGAAAAGAAATCGGATTGTTTCAATGCCTGGAATACTGGAAGGATGACAGTTTAGGATAGCCCTGCTCAGTCCTCTATTGATTTCGTTCGGCCACCAGAACTGTTTGTCATCAACTGTAAAATCATCCAAACTATTATAACTTAACCGAAATTTTCATCCAGTAGTAAAACTTATCAACTCTCAACCGACCTCTGACTTTATCAGGTGCAAGTGGACAGCACAGCGTGTAATCCAAGTCATTCTCAGAATGCCCCCTGGTCATAATCACTTCGTCTTCATCCAAGTCCTTCCATGTATCCGGAAATACGAAGTAGTTCGGTGCACAAACAGTTCGATTTGAATGTTTACTTACATTTGAAACATAACAGTGTGGCGTTTGCGTGCTAAATTTTGCCATCATAGTAACAATTAAAACACCTATATGAAAGATCCACATATTGTAATCCTTAATTAACCGTTTTTATGTCAAGTTCAGTAAAACTTAGCCCACACACTCACAATTAACTGATGACAGTCTCTTTTCAGACTTAATTCTCAAGTGACGAGTAAATGAAAAGTAAAAGACCGTTATACTTCTTATATCAAATTTTGTTTATACTTTACTCTCTGCCCAATAATGCTCCCTGTACCTGTCTACAAATCATCTTTTATGAATACATTATCCGTTCCATGTTCACTGCTGACCTTTATTAGCACAGGTAGACACACTTCAAGTACACCTGTGCATATTCTTCTTGCACAATAAGGGAAACAATCCAGTATGCGTAGCTGTCATCAAGACCGCCCTCTAAAACTGATTTTATATCATTTACCTTGGAATCACAATATGCACGTGTATCCAACCTTATGCTTCTCACCGTGACATTGGCAATGAAATCAAGAAAGTTTTCAGGCATGTTTTTTTTTTCCTTTTCTGATGTAAAATGGCCTCTGAGATGTGAAATTAATTAATGAGGAAGCAACTGTATTCATTTTTTGAAACTTTATTTTTCTTTCCACGTGTTTTTATAGCACGAGCGAACGGTACAAAGAGTTATCAGCAGATATTTTTTCGTCACTTCATCCATTTTAAGTATAATTAATTTGTATAACACTCACTATAAACGTAATTAAGGTACATCCACCGAAATGTATCAGAAACGAATAAAACCTTTTTATATAAAAAAAATCATTTATATCGGCTGGGCACACATAATATACTTTCAATGTTGTAATATTAACGAACCTTGGTTGTTTCCATTAAACACAATATTTATAGGAAACATTCACAAAAAATTAGTATAATACACTATTCAGGTTTTACAAAACAGAAAAAATGCTCTAAATTACTTTGTTATAACCGTAAAGCAACACTTTTTTTCTGATGGACTTTTTGTATCTTTATTTTTCTTAATGTTTACCATCTACGTCAAAAACAAACCAAAAACATTACATTTAAGGGATTTTTTTATAAAAGTTTTATTTCTTGCAGTTAAAAATGTTATCCATGGACTAGGCCCGCTTGAGTTCCGGTATAGTTCTTACTCTTTAAATAATAATAAAAATTGTTTTTCACGCAAAAACAAGATTCATGGCGAGTTTTAAAAACGCAGCTAGGTGTAGTTCAAATCATGAAGTATTCTCGATTGGAACTTGGATTGCGACGTAAATATTCCTTTTTTAAAATACTTTACAACATGATAGTTTCTTCGTATCATCTAAAAAAGCCAGAACAGCTTATGACATCTGAGTTTTTCTTGCTAAGACTTTTAAAAATCTTACACACTAATTCATCACAAAAAACAATTTCATAGTCGGCAAAACAGTCAGTATAGTACGTTTTTATAGAGATAACTCGGTATTTCATTACATTACTTTGACACAGAAAACAGTAGTGACCAATGCTTGAGTTGATTTTTGCAATAGTTTTGACCGAAGTATATACAATAGTCCTGATATAATTATCATTTCGTTATGATCATTAAGTAATTATAGTTTTCTTGACTTTTTTTTAGAAACACACAACTGTCGCGAACTTTATTCAAATCCGGAACAAGTTTTGGTGACAGTTATACGGCAAATTTATCATTTTAAAATACTCAAAATTTCTTCACTGCAAGTATACTTGTAACTGAAACAGGTAGTCGTATGAGCACATAGTGTTGTTTTCTTATTTTTTTTAGTAACAAAAATCACTTTGGACATGATGCAGGCCCCGTTGTACAATAATGTTAAGTTATGTGTAACATGACACAAGTCAAAAAATAATATACATAAAACAGAAAGAGAATCTCCGTGTCTACGACTGTGCTCATTTTACACGTAATAATTGCTATTATAGTAACTAGGTATGTAATTTCATTTTGAAAAAATAAAAAACAACTACGAACTGTCACAAGTGAGTTAAGGAAAACAACATTTCTTAACAATTGATGAAGGAAGTAGAAAACAAAAGGTAAAAATACAACATGTTTACGAGAAAGTATTACGTTTCAGCAGCTGGCAGTGTAAATGGGGTGACACTGTACATAAAGCAGCGATTGCAAACGCGAACAGGCTTCTGGTGGCCGTATCTAGGGAGGGGGACTGAATTTCCGCTGCATTTACCACAGAATACCTTTGGAAAGATAAATTAACTTGTTAACACGATTTTTCTTTCAACGATTGAATGGTAAAGTTTCTGAAAGATTTACCTTTCCGCAGTTTCGACAGTGATGGCGCCGTCTGACAACGGTGAATGTTGCAGAACAAGCCATACATTGTGGAGCTAGCTCGTCAGGAACCCATTTAGGAGGGGCAATCACTTCCAGGCCCTGGTTATCTGTGGTGTGCTGACTGTGCTGACTGTGATGACCATTTTCAATGGCGGCGATTTGCTCATCATTCAGGGATGGCTCTGGGGTGACTTCGTTTCCGCTGTTTTCTCCGCAGCTTCCTACTCCATCGAGACTAGTTTCATCCTCTTCACAATCACTAGGTGTAGCGTTCATGGCAAAAACACACTTAAGTGTTGACCGTAGATCAGCAGCATAGTTGGTTTGGAGTTGGTCAGCTACACCAGATATGCAAATGAACAGCCGATGGACCAAATCAGCACTGTTTCTGGAACAAAGTCACAGTTAGGATAAAAACAAATTGTATATACACATGGAACGTTAAACATTTCTTAAATTAAACAGATTTTGGACTCACTTGAACCTTGATCGGACTTCATTTCGGGAAGCGATCTCTGCTGCCTGCATTGCCAGGGCTATTTCAATGTCATCTTGACATTCAGAGTCGTATGATGAAGTTTCACAGGTACTTTCTCCACTGTAAAGAATGAAATGGAAAGTTTAGATACGCCCAAACGATTAATACATCAATATAATGGTGCAGTTTGAAAGATAAACTCACCCTAATGATGCACTGCACTCACTATTACAACAACTTCCAGAACAAAGTGAAAACTGTTGAGAAGATGAGCATCCTCCGTTGACTACTCCAGAATGAGGCGGAGGTCGCAGCCTATTCATCACACTAGCTGAAGGCATTGCCAAAGCGTCCTGTTCAAGAACTCTCCCGATTGAATATGGAATGCTTCGAATTGGCGTTCCAATGTGGGCGATTCCATCACAGGAGTGCACTACTGTGGTAGAGCTTGACTGTGTTTCTTGACTACCAGTAGACGATGAACAACACGCTGTGGAGCTAGGAGCTTCTGAAGAACAGGCTTTGTCAGACTTAATCTCTGTAGTTGAAGAGTTTTTGGTGTTTGGGGTAGTATTGGAGGCAGTGGCTGATTCTAGTTCAGCCATACTGCTCAGTCCTGAGTCGCGGCTGGAACTGCAACTGTGCGATGTGCTCGAGCATTGGCCGTTTGTAATGAGTGCCTCTTCGCACGAAGAAGTTGACGACGGAGTATCTAGGTTTTCTACCATCACAACAGGGGCTTGTGAGGAGATCTCTGGAGTTTGGTCACAAGGAGAACTCTCTACTGGTCCAGCCGGAGGACTATTTTCAGGTAATATGACATCTTTCGTTGGATTCGTGTGAGGTTTATGCATAGTAGGTAGTTCCAGTGGTCTCCTTGGAGCAGGTCCTGCTTCTTGGAAATCCAAATCACAGCTGCTAACCGTTCTGCACAAACTCTCGTCAGTCTCTGTTCTAAACCCGCTGTCATCATGAGAGCAGTTGTTGTATTCGCCAACTCCCAACGTAAGGTACTCAGCCCAGTTTGTTTGGTCCACCAGGGTAGATGTTCCCGGACAAGACTGACTCGGACTTGCAAGGGCTCCATCGTCCCCTAAAATCTCTGACCCTTCGAAAACACAACCTGCACTCGAGGACGACGCGGAAGAGCTGCTTCTTGTCAAAGTTTGCTCACAACAGTCCGACGTCCTTCCGGACTCAACTTGACTACTGATTTCGTCACTGGAATCGATCTTTTTGCTGTCTTGCTCCATGGCACTGGAAAAGATTTGCTGAAAACTCACGTGAGTGTTGGATTCACTCTCGGCAAACGAAGAAGAGCGCGAACAAGTCGCTGAAAAGATTTTAAAAACCTTCATTAGTACTTTACATTTAAAAAAAGCAATTCTAGTAAAAACGGAACTTACCGGGGCAAACGATATCGCACAAGGACTGTGAGTACAGTACGGAATGATTATTGTCTGAAGTGGAAGCAGCACCATCCTGTGCCGACGAAGTCCCCTGACTACTGCTATTATTATTGTTGGCACTGGTGGTTGTAGTTTGACACAGTTCGGAGATGAAGTCCTTGCATTGAGGAAATCCCTTGTAGAGCTGATCTAAATAGTCCTGAATAGACTGCGCCAGGGGTACCTCAATCTCAGAGAGTTCTTGTGACCCGTGATGATGATGGTGCATGTGGTGATAGTGGTGAAAGTGCGACAAAAGCTCAAGTTGGCCGCTGCTTGAATTGTGCTGGTTTCTATTCGTAGATCCTTCACTAATTGATCCACAGCTAGAGTTGTTCTTGTTGTTCTGAAGAGTTACAGTGCTCTCCTCCCCGTCTTGATTAGAGACGTCCTGCACCTCACAAGAATTCTCCGATAAGGCCTCGTCCACAGAGCAAAGTGACCTTTCCAACGCTGACAACTCAGACTTGCTCAGGGTCCACAACAGTTCGCGGATTTTAATGAGAAGAGATCGAAATGGTCGGAACATGTCTGAGAGTTCCCCCCGGTCAAGGCACAACGGGCCATCAGGGAATATCAACAAACCAGCAACGATTGCCAAACGCGGGATAGTAAACATTAATGCAGGATCACAACTGTCAACTTGGTCTTGACTCAACAGACTAAGATGTAATGCCCTGGAAAGAATAAAAGAACACGTTTTTCGCATTATCTCTAATGACCTTCCAACCAGCTTTTCTTCTTTTCAAGGATACTTTCTTTTGTTGCATTCTACCTTTGCAAAGTTTCCGAGAAGAGCACCGTGATGGCCTGCTGGGCTTCATACTCTCGTACAGTTTTCACTGGCACCATTGCCGACACATAGGAAAGCTCAAACTCAGCAAACAATCTGTCCAGAATCTTGAGAGACTCGCAGATTTTCTCTGTAAACTCTGGAGGACTTCTGAAGCATTGTTCCCGCAACAAATTTCGTACATTTTCTAAGCTTTTCGTGAGCGCCTTGGCAAGGGGCCGCATGGAGGCTGACTCCAACTCTCGATTCAAAATACTCGATCCAGCTGCCAAACACTGAAATAGTTAAAATTAAATACAGAGCTTAAATAACATTCTTTTGTAGAGGGATTTCAGCTTCCAATGACAGTTTTATTGATTCCTCTTTGAGTTTTTGTGTACCTCTGCACCAAACCAGAGCTGTCCCGCTAAATTCTCTTGAAGGACATCGTCAGGAAATTTGGCACGGAAATCTCTCGCTGCTCTTTCATCTGGAATCACCTCATCCATTATCATTTGGCATATATTTAGGACCTAAAAAACACGTGAAGTCACAAGGTTAACTCTTTCGATAGACTCTCCTGGTAGTAATTTTAGCTCATTTTAATGACGCACCTTGTCCTGACATTGTCGCAAGTGATTGACCAGAGCAGCACATCTGTCTGGATCTTTACGACCGTCGAATGAGTCTAGTTCAGCAGCTACCGCGTTCAAGTCTTTGTCTGCGTAGAAGAACTGAGCCAACAAGCTTTGGTCCGTTTTCTGTTTTTAAAATAGACACATAAATTTATCAAAATTTGTAATTGTAAATTTCAAGGCCCATCACACATGGTTCACTCCGTTGTTACTCAATTGCAGGAAAAGTAAGCGGAAGCGAGTTGATTTACAACACAAAAGACTTTTAGGAAAAGGAGTTTTTAAAGGAAACAAATAAAATCATGCAGAGAAGTTTGTTATAGGGAAAAACGATACTGACCTCCAGCGGTAATGCTAACAAACGGGATTTGAGCCATCGCAATGTATTAATATACAATCGACTCATGATGATGAATCAATCTCAACTCTCAGGAATTAAAAATGTCTTCGTTTTGCAAGCAGCAACCCTCGGATCGTGACTAAAACTGTGTAAAAACAAATTAAAACAAAAAATAAAATAAAATGAATCCTAAATCGAAAATAAAACTGTAGTGAAACAAGTTCAGACAATGAAGCAATCAAGGTCAATACTGAAATTAACTCTTGCCACCTAAATGATTCCTTGTTTTTCTTTTTACAACCTAAACTTGTGTTTTTTTTTGTTTACGTAAAATCAAAGCTGATGCGACCTCGTCTTGTCGATTGCATCAGACGTCTTTAGTCAATAAACTTTCTTTCCACTCAGCGAGCTTCTCAAATTTCATATTCCAAAAAGTTAAGTGTCATAACACCAAGAATAACTCATACAACATCTGACATACATCATTTTATATGACATTACGAAGATTCACGTCAGAAACAATGTAATCTCAGCATAGTATATCATATTTCATTCTATTTCCTGTTAATTATGTTACACCTGCGTTACAATTAACTATCGCAGTACTCTAAACGCGTCTTATTTACGTAAAAACTTCAATTTAAACCAGAAAACCAATGTTTTTGGTTCTACTCCTCTCGATTTGTATATAAATCTCATTTTCGCAATAATAAATTTTACAAATACAAACCCATCTTGACAGATACATTCCAATTTTTCCTTCCATTTGTATTAAAATCTCAGCTTTTATGTGACTTTTATTGTTTCGTTCTAAACAGCTAAAACGACGAGTTTCACGAAAATAAAATAACGTTTTCCTTGATTATCTCTCTTCTACAAGACAATTATGCATGACCATAACAAACTCTCATAAAATGAAACTAACACGGGCACTGAAACTAACAAAATGCATCTTTGGACAGAGGTTTTTTTAGTGTCAACATGACGTGACTGATACAACTGGCTTTTTTTTTGTTTTTGTTTTTTTTCAATTCATTCTAACCTCTCTCTTGTGCTGCATGCTTTCCACTCTTTATTTTCTGCAAACCTTCTGCAACCTTATTTTTTAAACCAGGCAACGGTAAACAAATAACACGCTCGACAATATTTTTGCTTTTACTTTGTAAATCTTCCCGATTAAAATATCCTTTGAAAGTTATAAAAATAAAATATCGTTTAAAAACCACTTTAAATCTTATCGCGTGTTGCATCCCTGTCAGAGATTTATACTTTTTTGTCACTGCATTTTCCCAGATAACCTTTACAAAAAAGACGTTGGTCTGATATTTTGGATATTTTTGTTTCTTTGCAAAAAAAGCCGTAGGCGTGAGGACGACTATGACGAAGGTCGTACTAAATCAGTTTGTTTATCGCACTGTGTTTTTTTACTGTAGTATTTTATCATTCTATGTATATTCAAACTTGACAGCACTCTGTACACAACCCCCGCTTGTAAAAAGAAACTTAAACTTACTCATAGATCTTGTAAAGTTAAGTTTCGGTCGATATTCTCAAAAGTCAAGGAAAACTGTCTTTTGTTAGGTTAATATGGCAAGACAACTGCAGCGAATCTACGTAGGTATTTAAAAAAATCTTACACAAGTACAAATTCCTTATAAAGTTGTTCACGAATATAAAAAACAAACTATTAGGGCAGCCAAGACATTTTTGTGCGTGTAGTTCCTAACCTAGTCAACCTTTGAGAATAACTTTGTCACTAATAAAGTAATGTAGTAATTACTCTGCGTGTTTTTTTTTTTTTTTTTTTTGTTAAAAAAATAAAACTTGGTGATGGTGGTGAGGCATCCTTATTTCTGGTTTTGAACAGCCAAGCTCTACTTCATAAGTGTTTCATGGGAGGCTCATTTTTGCTAGGGAATCTGTAACTAATTGTTTACAAAAATATATAAGATATATATAAAACTGCTGTGTGGCTTGTCGCCAGAGGATGTTTGTCATACTGGGGTGTATAAAAACAAAACAGAAGTATTTTTACTATCGGTTCATTCATTGAAAAAGTCATTATCAGATGAAGCTTTGTAGTATCTAGTCATAAAAGTGACTGTGTACATTTGTGGAGCATTTAATGAGAGTTATTCATCATAAGACAAAATGTCCAGAAGGGAAGAAATGAGTAGCGAACGATGCCCTTTTTTCCTGATTGAGTGTTTAGCGATCGGCAAGGAATTTCATGACAAATGCGTACATTGATGACTAATATATGTGGAAATGTTTGTGGATAATGAGAGCTATTTAATGTGAACGTTTATTTTCGAGGTTCCTCAAGGGAAAAACGTGTGTGTTGAGAAATAAAATATATACATCAAGATGAGAACAATAATCTTGTGTAATCTAGAAGGAATTTTGCCTTGGAGTGATTTGGAAACTCAAACTTAGACTGCTCCAAGACTTGAGTATGTTTTTTGCATCAGCTTGATTGGTGTTAATGAACTGTCGAAGAAACAAGTTTGTTTAAGTACGAAGTGAACTTGTGATGTAAAAAGTTGAATAAAACTTTGGAATCTCTTATGTTAATGAAACATCTTGAAAAAAATATGGGATTCAATTATAACTCTGAGAGATGAGAGTCTGTGTCTGTGAGTTTTCAGAAAGTATTTTAATGAGAGATCGGGCTCAATATCTCTTGAAAATGTCATTTTAGCCAGCCACACAGGAAGGAGTTTGACATTCAGATGAAGTAACGACTGATAATAATCGCAATAAAAATAATTTGCTTGCCATAAATGGTAGCTCAATTTATGTAGCGATAAATGTCACAGTTTTGTTTTACCCCTTGTAGTGCAAATCACTGGCACCCATCTTGCAAAAAGAAACTAATTCTGCTCTAGTTTTATACTCCTTTTGTGGCATTCCATTTGTTTGTTTCTCGCGTGAACACAAGTCGAAGAGAAAAGTTTGTGATTTGAAACGACTCCAAGACATGAAGAGGAAACTACTTAATTACATATCCAACAACTTTTTTGCGAGCTATATCCAGATTCTGTTTGTTCGATTTTGCTTGGCCTTTCTCTCACCAGTTTTTTGCGCAAAAATCCTTCTGTTCATTGGATGCATTGTAATTACGAGTTGTAAAGGTCCGCATGACTTACTATTAAGAAATCAGCAACCAAAACGTCGCTCTAATTCATGCTTGCAGCATTTTGTGAAAAAAAAA
>JAAXOA010000282.1:0-27440 GCA_036561885.1 Salina celebensis
GTAAGCGTGTCCAGCGGAAAAGATTGTAGTTTTGTATTGGGAGTAGTTATGGAGCTGGTTTTGTCTTTGTGCTCATGCGTCCTGTTCATGGAGCATGAAGCGTGCTCTATGATGCATACAATCAATTATATGATCTGTGTGTATGTTCATGGAATTGAAAGAGATTCTGGAGGTGGCATAGTGGAAGATCGAGGGATTATATATCTTTTTCTTGAGCTTGATTCGAGCCGATAAAGATAAACAATTAGTCATCTTTATCCACGAATCTTAGAAGAAGAGCTCAAAGCAGATAGATAGATGTATCTCTGATAGAGCAGATTTGGAGGGACGACCCGACGTAGTAAAACGAGTTTATTTCCGGTCAGTTAAACTCTTTAATTACCAAAAATGGATACAAGAGTTGTTTTTGTTTTATTGTTGCTGATCACACCTGTGCAAACTTTTTGCGAGAAGCAATTGCCTTGTGCAAAATGTGTGGCGAAATTTTGCGAATTTATAGTAGATTCTCTTGGTCAGGCTTCTTGTGTGGAGGAATCAGATTCCTTGGAGGACATTGTCATGGTCGCCGAAGAGAGTAAGGCATGTCGGATGGCTCTGGAAACCATGGATGGTAAGTAAACATGCATGCGCAAATTGTACAGAAAAAAAATCTTTGATTTTAACAACTGAAATTGTTTCAGCTTTGAGGAAAGAAGAAACGGTTGCGACCGCAGTGATCCCTACATGGAAATGGACCACGCCGAGGACGCCGCTCGTTGTACGGCCCGCCCCTACTACACAGGCTTCTTCTACAAGAACCCGTACAGTGCACCTCGTCACCACGACACCCTCCACTACTGGGATACCTCCACGGAGAGCTCTGCCTACTACTCCATTAATTACACGGGCAACTTCCGCCACGACATCCTCCACTACTGAGAAACCTCTCCGGACAGCACCGCCCACAACTCCATTAGTAACACGGGCAACTTCCCCAACGACATCCTCCACTACTGAGAAACCTCTCCGGACAGCACCGCCCACAACTCCATTAGTAACACGGGCAACTTCGCCAACGACATCCTCCACTACTGAGAAACCTCTCCGGACAGCACCGCCCACTGCTCCATTAGTGACACGGGCAATTTCCGCCACGACATCCTCCACTACTCGGATACCTCCCAGGAGGGCAACGCCGACTTCTCCGTTACCTACGTCGTCTTTAACGACGCCAAAGCCCATCGTCACAACTTCCTCCACTAATCGGTTACCATCCACAACACCGTCTTCGACGACTCCGCTGCCGACCAGAGCTTCCCCTCCAATACGAAAATTTTTTACCCCGTCGTATTTTCATCGACGGTATCCAGGATTACTCCAACCCTCACTATCCAGCGTTGACGACTTTACACTTCAACCTGAAGTCTCCTCCTCTCCGGGAGTCGCTGTGGAAAATTTCCCCATAAAGCCTACAGTTACAAGGCCTTTCAACACACAGCCTGTCAAAACAACGCATGATGAACTATTTTCTACCCAAAATCCACCCAAGTCCATCTTTTCAATGCTGGCAAGCGGGTTTGAGGAGTGTAAGCAGGTATCGCAATAAACAAACTCATTAATACTCTCAAATACACCTTACATTATACTATTAGTTTTAATTGTACTTTAATTTGATTTTACTTACAGTGCAGTGACTCTACTGCAAAATATATCGCCAGCCTATGTCATGTCAAGGAAATATTTCCTCGCGTTGGAACTGAGATGATTTCACCTTCCGATTTGGCATGGTTATTGGGAAACAATGCCTATCTCCACGGACATGGTTTGTGTGGAAACTTGGTGGCTTGCCGAAAACGATGCCGCGTTCCTGTTTCCCAATCTGAGTGGATTGCTCGCCCAAGCGTTAAGCATTCACCTCCTTCGTGGCTGTTCAACGGAACAATTGGGTGTGACGTAAGTATTCACTTGCTTCACGGTGCTTGAGTTTTCCTGGGTCATCAATATTTCTGATTGTTTATTTGTGTTGTGCAGACAAAGTCTGCATTCAGGCTCAAGAAGACAATGTGTCTGGCGAGTGTCCGTTTCCGCCGCATTCCGCAAAGTGAACTTGGAATCTATGACATTGCCCATGGATGGGGAAACGCAGCACACTATTATTCCAGGGAATGTGCCGCGTATTGTTGAGTGTGTACAATTAAGACTATTGTAAATAATCGTAATTAAATATGTTGAACGCTGTAGCGTAAAAAATGGTTAAGAAACAAGTGTGTTCATGTGAAATTTTTATATTTTTAATCCCAAAATAAAAAAAAGCTTCTTGCAGTTTAAAGCGTTATTTGTTCTGTCACTAGTCACAAAATTAAAGAAATTAGTTCATTTCTGACTCACAAATAGTCAAATTAACCGAAAGTAAGTCATCCTCTCTGGATGTTTCCTGCAAGGGAATTTCATCGCTATTGGGTGCAATATTGTGAAAGCAACATAATCCCTCCATACTGTTGCGTGGAAAGATTCGACTTCTGTTTCCAAACGGTTTATATGTTCCCACAACCACAAGCATTAACAAAACCAATCCAGCAATCACCAACCAAAAATATATTGAAGTTCCTTTAAGCATATCAAAAACCAAAAAAATATTCAGAAACCACAAACCACCCAAGCGATAGCACTACAAAAGAAAAAGTAAACACATTGTCCGTCAAACCATTGTCAGTTTCGGCTGGTGGCTCAGGTGTTGAAGGGCAAAGGGCAGTGGTTGACTGACTAACATCAATAACCTATACAAAATCAATATAGATCTCATTTGTATGAATATGATAATACGGATTTAATTTCGTATTTAAGAATTACCAAGTAGTAAGAACCATCTGTAATGTCACTCGCATTGAAGCATGACCCGTAGATACCCTTTAATTTTACGACCCATCGACAACCTCCAAGACAGTTGACACATTGGGTATTCTGCAAACACTTTAAGACAAAGTAATATTTTTATTATGGATAATGGGTTAAAATTATAATTTACTACTCAATTAATTAACACTTACGTGTGAAGTCATTTTGAGCAGTGTGTGCTCTCATCCAAGAGAATCACTGGATAGCAATTTAATTTAGGACAATCATGTGGGGTTTTCATGTGTAATGCTTGCACGAACTGAAAAACAGCTGAAGTGTTACGCGGTGAAGGCTTGCTCAATGTTACAACTGGGGTAATTTTGAACAAACAAAGTATTGAAACAAAGACCTACGCATAAAAACTAGTACACGCACATGGTCACGCGTGATCCATTAAATCATGAATTTTACATAATATTACTCTTCGGAGTTTACATTTTGTTACGCATGAAGTCCGTTACGCATAAAATGCGTGAGCACACACCTTGCAAATAATGAATATAACACGAATTAATGAAATCGTTGTTTCGGTTCTCAGTGTTGAGATGGGATTAAAGGTAAATGGACCAGCTGCATTAGTAGTCTTTTTTAGTTTTACAAACTTTGATTACATAATGTTACGTATTGACTTTTGTGTTTGTGCCTAAATGTGTGACGTTTTTTTGAGCGACATCAAACACAAGGTGGAGATATAATTCACCAAATTCAAATTCACAAAATTGGGTAAAACTCCAATAGAAACAGCCGGACAATATTCTTTAGTTTTTCCAAGAAACTTTTTTGTGGTGTTGAAACGTATATGAGTAACTAATTTCTTCCTTTCGTCTACACCTATCATAACACCACTCTAAAACTAGCAGGTAAGCTGACGCTTTCTTTAAATGAAACTATTAAATGCACCTGGGTTTTGCACTTATGAAAATTTGTTTTGTGATTGGATATGCCAAGAAATATGGTAGCAAGGCGTTAGTATAAAGTAATAGCATTTTTATTAGACTTTTAGTTTAGCATTATTATAGTAGTATTTGTAGTATATTGAATTAGTTTTTTTCAGATCCAGTAAACATTTATTATTATCGTGATAAAAAGTCGTCCACAGCTAGGCTGGTCTTCTTATACTTCCGTTTGCGCCGTTTGTTCTCCGTTGTCGTTAGGCATGACTGAATTTTTGCATCATAGCATCGGGATAGACTAGTTGCGGTAGAGGTATACAGGGCGGCCAAAGAATACAAAAATAGGCTATTCATAGCTCTGTTGCATCTAACCAATGGAGTGAGTTGTTGTATAAAGGCAATATACAAATCCGCGTCAAATTCGTCGTTGAGTTTACACGCCGAAGACTCGTGTATTTTGCATAAATATTGAAATGCTAGCTCAATGTTTGATACGAAGCTTTTATCTCGTATTAACGCAAGATCGGCGTAGAAAAATAAAGAAAACAATTTTGAAACAAATGTAAAGTATGAACTGCTGCATACTCCAGTGGGATATTTTAAATGTTTCGAAACAAATACTTCAACATCATTGTCAGTACAAATTGGTATTGTGCCACAACAACGAGTGTTATAGCAAAATGCCATAACTGATGAAGGCGTTTTACTGGTTGCATCAGATGCCTGTGACGCAGTGCAGTCGTTTTCTTCTGTTGAAGCTTTCGAGTTTTCAATATCCATATTTCCTGAGCTATTGCTCCCCACTGATTCAACTTCTGCCATTACTTTACGAATAATAATCACCTTTACTTTGAATAATCAAAACGACATAAAATTTTATTAAAATTTTTGTTTAAGTTGAACAGAAATGATTCTTAACGTTTGTAATATATTTTTGTTCTTCCCAAGTGATATAAGTATACTGGAATAAATCCCAAACCCAACTGAATCTAATCCGAACCTCGACTGCTCTATTAATACCACTTATGATTAAAAGATTATTGAAAATTGTGTAATATGGACGAACCAGAAAAGTAAAACGTTTAACAATGTATTTTTTGATTTTTTTGTTATAAGTTGAAAACTTTTGTTACGAAATCCATACACAACTTTGTGCTCCTTTACTGCCAAGAATCCCGAATGCGTTCAAGTGTAGTAAACAGCTCCATGAAGGCGTCAAGGTCGATAGAACCACTAGGTCCACACCATGTGCAAATACCGTCATTGTCGTACATCCGAAAGCGTTCAGGAATGTCCATTTTTAAACGAAAGGATAGTTGATTGTTTTCAGTGAGATAAATCCGAGTCGCAAATTGGCATGCGCGAATTACTAGGGATGAGTTCCAAAATTCTTCGGATGCCAAAAGATTGTAAGGAGTAGCTTCCTTAACGTCAGGACAGTAGTATTGATCGTCTTGATCCACATCAAGGCTTTTCAATATGCGCTCCATTTTTGGTAATAAACTGTCGAGGACATTTCCGGGAAACTGAAAAACAGTCCGCCCATGTCGCGTAATCTTTGCAATGTAGATTGTTTGCAAATAGTTCTTGACAACGAGGCTGTCACCAATCCAAACAATGTCCCTTGTTGTCCAAAACTCATCTTTAAGGAATGGTTTGTCATCAGAATTAGTATTCTGTTGCCTATTTCCTTGGGTGTGCGTGAGCTTTTTCCCTTTTGGAAACTGTCTTTGTTGTGCGTTCCAACCGCCGGGAAAACTTTCTCCCCCTGCATTTTTACGAAACACCGCATAAGGAGTTTTTCGGTTGTTATATGCTCGGCAGGCCTTCCACTGTAATAGCTTATCTTGTCTTTGCTTGTTTTGGAAACTGGCTCCTTTACGGGAGTATCTGCTTGGTCCAGCCTGATCAAAACCGTTTGCATTATCTTTGTAATTTTTATTCTTTTCGCAATTGGTATAGTTGTTGTATGCAGAATGTTCCACATAAGTGGGTGCTCTTTTGTCAGCCAAATAATCAATCTCTGCGCGTTCCTTGAGCTTTTTTTCACGAAAGCCAGATTGCCCAGCGATATTTCCGGAAACCAAATGCCGTTTCTTTGAAAGTTCAAAATTATCCGCATGCTTCTTCTGGTTTCCTTGCATTTCTTCAATTTCTTTGTCGATATTGTTATAACTGATAATAACCGTATCACCAGATTCAGACTCATCGCCGGATGAATCGGTGGATAAATTTAAATCCTCTCGAAGACTTTTAAATCTTGTTATCCTGTTGCGTTCAAGATCACAAGAGTCTCGTTCCATGGAGTGATCCATATTGAATCTGTTATTTTGTATCGGTTACAAAAGTTGCACAATCTATTTCCAAAATTTGGATATTGAAACAAATGTGTAATACTTTGTTTTGAATTAGTGTCACAGAAGACTCACTGAAGAAAACACCTATCTTTAAAGAGGTTGTCGAGTGACTGACGACTCCTTGGATGTGCTCGACTTTTAAATCCTAGGCCGGTCCTCTGAAAACACCAAACGCCGCTGATATTTACAAGGGCAATTATGGAGGCTCTTGGTGATCGTGAAGTAGACGCTACCTTTAATACAAATGCTACAAGGGAAATATACAGGAGGGAGGGGCAGTATTACACTTCGTTTATAAAAAATATGAAGGAGAATTACAAGCCGCTTCCTTTTGACCATTGGTTACATACTAAACCGAAGACGGTTGACCAAAAGAGTGTAATGATTGACGTCACTAAATTAATACGCGAGACGAAGTTAGGGAACCATCAGCTTATGATTATAACTGGCCCAGGTGGTTGTGGAAAGACAAATCTCTTCCATCATATTTGCGAATATTTGAAACAACAAAAACTAGATTTCCAAGTGGTCTGCGCAGTTGCGAATAATACTTTTGCGGTTGGAGGCGTTACTCTTCACGCTCTACTCGGCTGGTACCAGATCCATAAGCCGTACTCGGAACTGGTTAACGCCTTCGTGCCCCCCCGTATACGAGAAAATATTCTCAGACTAAAGGTTTTGTGTTTGGAAGAAATTTCGCAATTTGGTGCCAACCAGTTTTTTATATGCTAAAGCGAATCTGGAAAATCAAATCTCGATGCCCTCCAGAGGATATATCTATTCACAACTTACCCCTGACGATCATTGCGTCCGGAGACTGGCTGCAAAATAGTTGTGTTGGGGACGTGAAATTGGTTGCAGATATTCGCGAAGAATATTCACTGGCAGTCAAATCTGCCTTAAAAATTTTTGCAAGTTCTCAATATAAACGAGAGTTGACGACAAACATAAGACAAAAAACTGATGTCCGTTTTCAGCAACTTCTTACAAATATTCGGAATAACGCATTCAATGAAGAAGACTTGGAACTCCTGGAGAGTCGGTTGGAAACGAATTTAAGCGTGGAGCAGAGGAATGAATTTGTCGATGCGATACATATCTTTGCGACAAACGCGCTCTGTGATAAGTGGAACCAGTACGTTTTGTCAAAGAAAAACATTCCAATTAAAGTTGTTAATCCAAAGTTAACGCCTCATTGTGAAAAGTGTAGTCTTCAATATCGATCATGCTACTTGGGGACTGGCGTGGATGTCATGATAACACGTAACCTCGTGAACTCATGCAATATCACGAACGGAAGTACCGCGCAAGTGCATCATATTTATTATAAAAAAGACAGTGACGAGACGCCACTTTTTGTAACCCTAAAGTTTACAACCCCCTACCCGGGGCCTTCACTGGATGAGGATAAGACGGTTCCAGTCTCAATCTTTTCCGATAATGGTTATTGTGTTCACGAAAAGAGACCTTACAAAGTCCAATATTATCCTATTCTAAATGCAAATGCGTATACTGTGTGGAAAATTCAAGGCCGAACATTACAAAAAGCAGTGATTTGTTTCGACGGTTTTCATGTTAAATCGTCTTCAATATACACTTCGTTATCCAGAGTACATGAACTACAGAACCTCATGCTACAATCGAGCATGCCACTTAGAAATTACTTTTTCCGAAAGTGACAAGTAATGGCAAGGGAACATTTTATATGCGAAATCTGCGATGTAGCGTGTTGTAAAACATGCAATGAATCAGATATTGAGAGTGTGTGCCTTTTGTGTAAAAACAATGAAAAATTCAAAAACCCAATGAAAATTTTAGAAAAAGTTAAAATACTTCAAACTTTGGCATGTTTATCGAATTACGAAAAATTTGAACTTTATGTATCGGGTGTGTTGGATAATTCACTCGTTGCAGATAATACATTGTTATTACGGTTGAAAGCCCAGCTTGTGGAAACATTTGTTAATCTGGAATCTTGAGAAGGTAAGATAACAAAATGTCTAGACAATTGCGTATAAGAAAGCATTTTATGTGTGGTCTGTGTACATTTGAAACGAATGATATTGAACTCTTGGATGATCATTTACAACAAATACACTCGTGTACAGACTGTGGACGACGGTTACCTGATAAGCGTCTGCATAACTGCACCTTTACTAATAACGAAGATAATTTTCAGGTGGGAGGGGCTGACGCTCCAATCATAATCCCACTAGATATCAATCGAAAACCCATATTCCGCAAAAAGGCAAGTTCATTTAGGGACATTATCTGTTCCTATGAATACAATTATGTAAATGAATTTAGCGATATTGTACAGGGAACAGAATTTATCCTTACTCCAATGATACAGCTTGCCACACAGTATATTAGGCAACATGGTAGCATTAGAATCAAGCTTGCATTCGAGATTCTATTTTATTCCCCAAAGGATGATAAAGATGTGTTAAAACGGTACCCTTCACCCCCCTTTAAAGTTACACACGTAAATTTTCTTTCTGAAACAATACTGAATGCCGCTGACTATGTCAGTGCTCTTTCCCTCTTATTGTCCCATGAAATTTCGGGACTTTTGATAAAAAAGCTGATTAGACTGGAATTTGTACTTATGTCATATTCACCACGGATAGCAGAAGGGTTTTTACCGTTAAGCAAGCACTTATCTGGACGACATGGGGTCCTAAATGTCAAAACAAAAAACTCTAGGTGTTTTGCATATTCAGTTGCCGCCTGTTTGTATTACGACACAATTTTGTCAAGATCAGGCCACTCCTTAAAGACTGCCAGGGGGTCTGAAAGGCAGGCTTTGAAAAGAACGTTGGAGCGGCAGTCTACTTATGACCAGTTTGTGGAAGCAATGTCACTCACTGGAAACATTTATGGCGAAGACATGTCCGGTGTTGATGCATTTGAGCAGGAAAATGACACAAGCGTGAGTATTCTTCGTTACAGCATAAAAAAATCTGAGTTAATTCCTGTACGTTTGACAAAGGTATGGAAAGACAAGCATGCGTTTCTTTTACTACTATCTCGAAAACATTTAAAAAAGAAAATGAGGAAACAGTATACAGCAAAGTACCACTTTGCAAGTATCATTGACATTTCGGCCCTGATGGGAGCCAAGTCTAAAAAGTATAAGTCTGTTTGTCGATTTTGCATGGGGATGTATAGATCAGATGACCATGAGAGACAGTGCTACGAAAATGATTTTGCCACGATTGAGATTCCCAAGGCAAAGGTCTTCAAGTACACAGAGCTTTATCGTTTATGCGTTCCACACACTTGGTTTACATATGAGTTCCTATATAGTGGCACTGCTGATAATATAAATATCACGGGGTTTTCTCTTCTAGGGTTCAATGCTGATTTCAAAATCACATACAAGAAGAATTATTTCGGGGATGAAGCTTTAAACGAATTCTTTAACTCGCTGGTAATGAATGCAAATTACTTTTTTGAAGAAAACATTAAAAATCCTATACCACTGCGACCAACTAGCAAAAATGTTGAAGAAATTCGAATGGTAAAAACATGTTACATATGCGGCGTTGATATAACAAAAGACAATCCAGCTACATTACACCACGATCACCACTCTTCTCTGGTAAATGGTGAAAAGAAGGAAGGGCATCAACCTGGAAATTGTATCAGTTACCCATGCTCGAGGTGCAACTTATTGATTATAAATAGGAGAAAAATTATGGTTTATACCTGGGATCTTAATATGCATGTTCATGCAATCCTGTCGCATCTATCCAAATCTGGAATTGATGTCATATCAGTTATGCCATTAAAATCCGCAAACACATATGCGGGGATCACTATAAACAATAAAATTACAATTTACGATATGTCAAATCACTTCAACAATGACAATTTGCATAAAGTAATGCAATCAATGGATGAAACTGATTTCCAACTGCTAGAGGGATTTGCAACCGATGAATGCGAATTCGACATTTATAAACGTGGAATTGCATATCCACTGTATTACTCGGATGAATTTCCGTGTTTCGAGGATTTTAAAGACATAAGGTACTTGGATCAACTTACTCTAGAAGACTATAATCATTCGCTAAGAGCATATAGATATTTAGATTGCAATGATATGAAAGACTTTACGGCAAAGTGTGCTGAATCTAATAATTATGCAATAGCATCTATAATTATAGCATACACCAAATTTACCATGTCAAACTTTGATGGAATGGTTCCTATGCATGACCCAACGTTATCAGCTTTTGCATACGCTGTAATGCACTATGTTTCTCGAACACAGTATGAAAATATTCAAGATCCCAGGCTAATTAAAATACTTGAAAGTTCAATCATTCCTGGAATATCATTATCAAACGATCACAAAATAGATTTCAAGTCTAAACGTTTAGGTGATGACGATTGTAGTGATGATGAAAGCACAGAATGTCTATTTGTTGATTACAAGGCTGCTTATGCGAGCATCATTGCAGGCAATGTACCTGTAGGAAATTATAGACTCTGGGAACATCATGAAGTGTCGCAATTTTGTGTGGACACTGCGGATGAGACAGGAAATACTAGGTATGCTATCTGTTGCAGTCTAGAATATCCTGCAGAGATTCAGTCTGTTACTACTGAATTACCGCTTGCTTTCTCTCGCTTATCCAATGACATGCGTCAGGGATCTGATATTTTACAACAATGGGACGACCTCAATGTTTCGCAAAGTCGCATTGACATGTCGTTAAACGATAAACACAATATTTGGTTGCCGCTAAAGAACCTCAGACTTTTCCTGTCACTTGGAATGAAAATTCTGTGCATCCAAGGAGTCATCACATATGATGTCTCTCCGCATCTTTCCAAGTTTGCTAATGTTTGCATGCAAGGTCGTCTTTCAGCAAAGAATGACTTCCAATCCCGTATATTTAAAGCTTTGCCCAACCTGGCAGTGGGGAAGACGTCACAGAAAAGGGATTCTATAAGAGTTGTCCTTGCAACAAAGGAAAAATCAGCGAAGCGTTTACTATCAAAAACCCTGTTTTCTGATGCTGCAGCGGTGAACGAGTCACTAGCGGTAGTATATATGAAACGTAAAAAGAGCTTGCCTAGCAAAAATATCTTCATTGCCTGGTTTGTGTTGCATGAAATCGCGTATATTCTATACGAATTTTATTACAAAAAAATAAAGAGTGTTTGGGGTAACCGAGCAAGGTTAATTTACTCGGTAACTGATTCAGCGATAATAAAACTGGAACAAACACCTGATTTTTACAATGATTTGCGTAAGCTCGAGTCTATATTAGACTTAAGCACGGTTCCCAACCACTTGCCAATATATAATCCATTGCATAAAAACCTATTTGGAAGATGGCGGATCGAATCTTGCTTTGTTAAGCAGTTTCTTTCTTTACGCCAACGGAGCTATTCCATTTTGGAAGTGAACAAAGACTGCAATCATAAATCACATCAGTCTTGTGAGAACTGCTCAAGGTGCAAAGGCATGAAAAGAAAAAAATGTACACACGAGCAATATCTTGATGTTATAAATAATAAACACGATGGTATATTTACGTACCAGAAAATTTCAAAGGATAATGCAGGAAACGTCTTTATTGAAAAAGCATCGCGTAAATTTCTTAGTGTGAGCAAGGGAAACAGTGTTTGTTAAAGTTTAAGATATTATTCTGTGTTATAGAGACATTTTTGTCAGTATGAGTCGGACATGGAAACATGTAACATTTGGGAAAACAGAAGTTTACATAATTCAAGAAGATGAGTGTATAAAGGAATATAGAAAACCATTTTGGATGTTTGTTCGTCTGGATCGAGTTAGGTTGGAACAGAAAATTTCTTTAATTTTGAGTCCTAAACACCGAGAAAATATTCGGAAGCGAAATGGACTTGAGTGATATTGCACTGGACATGCGAATACCAGCTTATTGTAGTATAATTGCAATTGGTCCATCAAATGCTGGCAAAAGTACGTTAGCGTGCAAATTAGCGCTACAACGTGACGAAATTTTCACAGATAGACACGATAAGGTAATAATATACTACAAAAATCAACAAAAAATATTTACGGATTTATGTCTGAAAGATAAATCTATTGTGCTCGTTAATACAAAAGAAGAGTTTGAAAAAGAACTAGTTAAACGATGTCTAGTTATATTCGATGATCAACTTTTAGCATCGATTGGAACAGAGTCAACGTTTGTGACCTCGTTTTTCATAGAACGCGCACATCATTTCCAATGTACATTTTTGCTACAAACTCAGGTGTTTTTTCCCGCTAAAGGGAACTTATGGGCACAAAATGCTAGTCATTTCGTGTTATTTAAGACGTCACATAAAGATAGTGTTCATAGATTTATTCGTAATTTTAGTGATGCTGAATTTTTGGGTGAAGCCTATAAACTTGCAGTGACTGGGAAGCAATACGCTCACTTTTTTTTCAGTGTTCATGCTAAAGTAGACGAAAAGCTAAGAGCGAGATCGTCGATAATTCCCGGTGACGGCATAGAAGTCTACATAAAGTCTTCCTAAAATGACGGATCACATAATAAATAAATTTGATTGGTTACTAACCATCATCAAAAGCCAAGCAAATGAGTATTGTTCACTCATTCAGTCTGCAACAACGGACGAGTTAACTGCCATTCTTGTTGCGTTAAACCTTTGTGGGAAACATAATATTACTTGCTGCAACAAAAACTTAAAAAACACATTGCAATTCAGCCGAGTTAGTGATAAGAATAAGTTGGTTACTAAATTGTGTAAGAATGAGGATAGTGTAAAATCAATACTACAATGTGTATTGCACGCAATCGTTTCCCTTGCAATCAACAATGTCGTTGAAGAATGTGAAGACGTACTACATGGTGGATAGACTTCATTACGATAAATACATGAATAGGAAGCTCGAGACGGAAGCTCGTATATCAGAGCCTCCGAAAAAAATTGCGGTGAAAGTTCAAAAGATTTTAAAACTTTTGTCTGCTTGTGGAGTCAGATGGAACACTTTGGGGTTAGTTAACAACACATGTAACCTCCCCAAAGGTTTAAATGTTCTGCATAGTTCTGTATACATTGTGACTGGAGATGGAGAAAGGCCACCCGAAATTTCATGCTTTTTAAAATTTCTAATATCCAACAAACTCTTTGAAAAGGTTTTAAAAAATATTTGCAACAAAGTGAAACGAGAAATAAAGAACATTAAGCGTTTATTGAAAAATGGCAAAAAGAAACATGGTAAAAATGAAACCCAACAAGAAGAGGAACAGTCAAATAACACAGCCCAAGATGGGGAGGAGGAAGAAGAAGAGAGCACAAGTGATATCGGACAGTCTAGTTCAGAGAGCTTGGAAAAATCTGAGTAACAAGGCGTCCTTGACGTCGCTTACCGCTTTTGCAAAGAGTAGAAATTCACTTGACAACCTTCGTGCTCTGGAAAAGTCACTCAGTGGCATCGACGCTTTCTCCATGACTCGTCCGCTTAGACGTAAGTTTAGGCGACCCGCATACATTATTTCTGGACCCTATATTGGATGGTGTGCAGATTTGATGGAAATGGCAAATAAAAACCACAACAAGGGAAACCGTTTCATATGCACGGTTTTAGATATGTTTACGAAGAAAGTTTGTCTTCAGCCCTTACGACGCAAGAGTAAGGAGATGACCAAGGTGGCGCTAGAAAAAGCTGTCAAAACTCTGAGTAACGGCTTTAGAAACTGTCCTAGGTACATATTAACGGACTTTGGGAACGAATTTGCGAATTCCGACGTCAGGGGCTTCCTTAAAAAGCATAATATTGAACACAGAGTCGTTATGACAGGTTTCAAAGCTGGACAATGCGAACGCTTTCACCGCTCGTTTCGTGATTACTTGGCTAAATATCAAGTTCTCAACGATACATTATGTTGGTTACCAGCAGTTAAACTATATGAAGCTAAATATAATGCTACCAAGCATCATACAACAGGTTACCCGCCAGAAAGTATCGACGAATCCAACGCTGGAGACGTTTTTAAAAATATGTACGATTGGATACTAAAGATACCAAGAAAACCGTCACCATATAAGGTGGGAGATACAGTGAGAATTCCCTCAAAGACTAACTTATTCTACAAACGCACTAAGCCCATGTTTTCAAAACAAATTTATAAGATCATAAAGGTATCAGACACGCCGCCAGTCTGGTCATTTAGAGTTGCATCGCAATCAGGGAAAGAAGTTGACAAAACATTTGTGTCTGAAGAGCTGTCTCCAGTAACGCTTTAAACATGGAGGAAAATTTCACTGTTACGATTGCAAGTGATCACTGTAAGGATTTTTTTGCACATAACAAAAGCTGTCATTTTGCCAACATTTTCCCAAAGCCCATTGAGGCGGGCGATTATGAGATGGCACTTTCAAGTGTATCATATTATGATCGCTATACCGAACCAATACTTGGTGAAATAGTCAGTCCCCCCGTTGACAATACGCCGTTTTACAACATTTCTAAAGGCGAAAATAAAATTTTGATTACTACACGTTCCACAAATACTTTTCGGCCAACAAAAACATCTGAAAGTTTCGCTAATGTTGTAACCTTCCTTACGGAAGAGACGCCCACGGCAGGCATTGACGTGAGTTTCTTTCAAAAATGGGAAGCAGGTGAAATTACACAAGTAAAAATGGTGGTAAATATTGGAAGTGACTGTAAGCTATTAATTTCAGAAGGGCTGGCGTCAATTTTGGGGTTTGATTCTTATGAATTTATCCGGGGAACATATACGTCAACACTCAGCCTGGACCCTGCAAATTTAGCAGCGATTCCTTTGAATTCTCCACTAGGTGTAATACAGATGATTAAAGAATCTTCTAGACATGTGGAATTGTCACAACATGAAGGCGCACCATTATACACCACGCTACTAAGCGATATCATGACAACTTTAAAGAAAGAGGGAATCGCAATAAATCTCCGTCTCCGTAAAAAATACAGAACGTTAGAGTGGAGTAGAATTACTGCGCATGCTACAATTCAATTTTCCAAATTTATCAACACGTTTCTTGGACTTGAAGAATTTTTCGCGTTCCGTCACCAGGGTTCTGTATCTATCTCAGAAACTGTAGTTTTTCCCGATCGTCCACAACCTCCTACACCTGTATGGTCCAAAGTTGTCATCCACTGTGATGCAATTGTAGATCAATACATAGGAGGTTCTCTCCAAAAAGTGTTATCTATTGTTGAAAGAACGGAAAGTAAAGACTTGTCTCGCAGATATCACGCTCCTGCGACATTGGTATATAAATCAATATCCAAGCCGATATTATCCCATATCACGATTAGTCTTATGACCGATCACAGTACGCTCCTAGATCCGTGTGAACAACCCACAGTTGTAGTTTTACATTTCAGAAAAAAACTAAATCGATTTATAATATGGAGCATTCCGATTTACCCGTTGATCTAGCGCCTTTTACGCGAGTTTCTGCGACTAGTAAGGCCATTAAGAAAAACAAAACAAAGAAAAAAAAGACAAGAAGGGTTTTAGTGGGCTACGGAGAAAAGAAGAGACTCAGTCTAAAGGTAACCGTTCCTCGCAAAAGACGTAAAGCTCCAAAGCGAAAACAAAAGGCAAAGAAATCCCCAAAAAAGAAGCTAAAGAAGAAGCTAAAAAAGTCAAAGACGCGAAAACCCTAATACGGCTTCAAAATGGAGAGTTCACGAAAGCGTAAAATTGAAGAGTCTCAGCCAGATAAGATGACGGTATATAATAGTGCACATTTTGATTTATCTACTTACCCTGTCTCTGACATTTCTGTCCTTCAAGAGACATACGAGCAGATAGAACCACAAATTAAAACCGGTGACGTCGTCGAGCTGTACGTCGCACCTAGTCCCCACCATTGGATTGCTCTCAATCGGTGTCTGTTATATTTGAATTTGTGTGTGCAAACCAAGGCTGGTTCCCCTGTCGGTTCCAACACTAAGACTGCCTACGGTAACTATATTTTGGCAAGTCTCTGGGAATCGATCGATATCCGCATCAACAACATTAGCATTACTACTGGTGGCTCTTTGTCACATTATGCTGCAATGTTTAACAAGATACTATACAATCCTGTGGAAAAATTAACGCAAAGAGGTCCAGTGGAGGGATTTTACTTATCTTCTTCTGGTGAGGATACAGGAAGTAATAATGTGTATACCTCTCTATTGGCAAAAGCTAAAAAAAGCAATTTTGAAGTTATCGGAAAAATTCCGCACGGATTGTTCAATACACCACGATATTTACCTCCCGGATATTCTTTATCAATCAGGTTACGGTATGCTCCAAACTCTTTTGTGCTAAACTCTGAAGCTTTGGCATCTGGCGCCACATTTACAGACAAAGCGGCGTTACTGGGTTGCTATTTTGACTGTTGCAAAATTGTCACAAATTCCAAGGTTGACCTTGTCTATGAGCATCAGATAAAAAACAAAAAGATGTCGTATATCCCGCTGATTGATTATCAATGTATGTCTTATGTAATCCCAAGTGGTCAGTTAACGTACACTTCAGAAGTTTTGATGAACACTCTCCCAACATTTGCTGCTTTTGCAATAGTTCCAAGCAAAGCTTTTTACGGAGACCACGAAAAAAATCCCTTTTTATTCAAAAATCACAATTTAAGCGGGTTTAGATTTTCGCAAAACAATGAAGATGTGTTGTACAGTAACGCAAGAATTTCTGTCACTAATAACGAATTCGTTCGTTATTATAATCAATTATTGTGTATTCGGGATGAAAACGACGAGCCAGCCTGCGACATTGGCCTCACTGGATTTGCGGAAAATGGTTTCACGATAATTATGCTCTGGAATTCTCTTAACGGAAAACGGAATCGGGTTCCAGTTGATAAGCCAGGAGCTTGTAGATTAAGTTTATCCTTCAAGGAGGCAACATCTGAAAATCTATCAATTTTGTTCTACTATGAACTACCTAAGAGAATAGAACTAGATGGAAATAACATATTTGTAAAAAATTCATTTACTGAAGAACCAGCAATTTCAGTCTAAACATAGTTTGCATTAAAGTACATGAGCGCTGCTTGTAATATACACGGATAAAAGAGAGATTAATAAAAGCTACTATGGATTCAATTAATTTGCAAAACTGTCTTTATTATTTACTAGGTAAAACGGCGGACATTTACACACTATCCCGTGATTGTCTCAGTAAAGCTCAGTACAATGGGCGGACCTTGATTGTTGCGGCTAATAGTGTAAACAGTAACAGCAATAATGGACATTGGGTGATTTTTGTTACGTACAAGCACGGATCATTACTAAATACAATCTTTTATGATAGTTTAGGGCGAAAGCCAGAAAATTATAATCTACAATATCCATTCCCTATAACGAGCTTTAATTCAAATGTTCACCAAAACAGTGACTCTGCACTCTGTGGGCCACTTTGCGTCTTGTTTGTATTTTCTGTTTTTCGCCGCAAGAGTAGACAAAAGTTGTTAACTGCGGACAAGAACCGAAACGAAAAACTCGCTCTAGAACTGGTTACCGAGATACAAAACAGGATTTCCACATCACATCCCACTGGGTTTACTTGCAAGTATTGGGGCTGTGTACCAAACTAACGCCTGCTTTCAGGTTTCAAGGTTTTTAAAATGGCTGAAAAGGCGCCATCGAAACCTCGAATGATGTTCCGACCAGATGCTGGAAACAATACAATGTCATCGAATAACACAAAAGAGTCAACAAATTTTTGTAGAGTGGCTTCCGTCTGTGTTTTATGTTTCTCTGAATTCCACGAGGAATACGAAGAGGACATAAAGTGGCTTGATGTGAATCCACTTAGAAAGAGTGCGTACCTGTTTAGTAGGATAGGCTACAAGATCAAAACCTGTAGTCATGATGTGAGCACTGGAATATCTGGGAATGCGGAGGAATTAGATGAAATTCTTTCTTCATTCGTTGAAGATTATCATGCTCTTTCACCGCCAGAGCTTCCAATTGAAGCTTTACATAACCCTCCTACTTATCAGTCGCCAAAATTAGCAAAACTGTCAAGCCATCCCTTACCATCCAACGAATCGTTGCCAACAACGCAAGGTAACGATTTTGTTAATAATTGTAGTGACAAAAAGAAGGTGTATAACTATTCCACTGTAGCCACTTCAGGGTCGTCAAGTGTTGCCCCATCTAATATTCCACGCAATATTGACCAAGGATGTTATGCGCCAGCAACTGGAATGAGTGGTTCGCAGGTGTTCTCTTATCCAAGAAATGACGCAAGTAATCAAAACAACATTGAAGCAGTAATTAAACCTTCTGGACACGTGGACGAAAAACAGGAAACTCGTGGAGCCACCATTCAACCTTCAATTAACACAACTACGGCGCCATTGCTATCTTTTCCACAGTCTATTGCTACAATCCCTCAAGCGCAACTTGATACTTTAACCCAGTTTTACCAGCAATTTTTTCATCAGATACCTCCAGGCACTTACTCAAGGCTTCACCAATGATGTTGTGATGGAGGATAGCAACTTTCAATCTGGAACCGAACTAATCAGTAGACGAGTTTCCTTACTTCATTCGCTAGTAATAAGATATACACCTGGGAATCGAACAAGATGTTACTTTAGTTTTTTCAAATTTTCGAAAGAAGTAAAAGTATTCTTGGAATCAATAAACTCTGCTGCTCGGCATTTCTATTTCTCGCGCACATTCTTTCAGCGTCTTCAAACATTGTACACACGGATATTTCATATTTTTAAAATTTGTCTTAAGTGGCATATAAACAAACCGCCTGACTCAGCGTGTATTCCCTGCCTTGGAAATGTAACAACGGAAACAAAACGCTTCCTCTCGCAATTTAACGAGAAACTAAGGACAAAGGATATGGTCCATCATACAAAGTTTTTTGTGAATTCTAGGAGGATGTGGTATAACTGTAGTCATTGTAGACCGACTCCGGAATGGCTGGAAACATTTTAAGAGACATCATTTCAATAAGTGTTACACGTGAGACAAGAGATCGGATAAACAGTCTGCAGCATACATTAAACGATACGCAACCGAAACTTTCATCTATCGAGTATTGGTTTGTTCTAGGATTTGTTTCAATTGCCGAAAAGTTGATGTGTGAGAAAGTGAAGTATTGTGAACCCAAAACAATCATCGTGCAC
This sequence comes from Salina celebensis, assembly GCA_036561885.1. Classification (NCBI taxonomy): domain Eukaryota; kingdom Metazoa; phylum Arthropoda; class Collembola; order Entomobryomorpha; family Paronellidae; genus Salina; species Salina celebensis. The sequence continues at coordinate 19,283 of JAAXOA010000282.1, forward strand.
GCACTAAAAGCTTTTAGGGAATTGGAAAAGATAAACCAGCGGTGTAAAACAGAGCATGAACAAGACTCAGTGTGCGTAAAGTGTCAAAAACATTATTTGTTTGCTCTGGAACGCCGTTTACAAGCGTGGACAGTAACATGGACGAGTTGCAATGAGTTTATAATCCTCTGTGTCAATTTAGTGACATTTTTAATAATGTTGGACTTTAATTGTGATATGTGAATCTGACGAAGTGAATCACTTATACGCAATGATGAGAAATTATGGCAACGTCGAGAGCCTTCTATTTAGGCTCAACGCTCCATTTCGTTATCCAAACGTAAACTGTCATTTATACCTTTTAAAAAATGTTCATGATAAGATTTGACTTTTAAATACAGGACACTGATTGGGGCACACCCGTGTGGCAGAGAAGAAAAGTACCAACACTGCGGTTACACCAAATTTACTGCTCAATATACTGCCTCTCTACACCAGATTGTTGTTTTTCATGTGTTCTAGTGGGCCCAAATGAAAGAAAAAGCTATTTTAGCATGTTTGAGATTCAATTTAAAGCTTATGATAAAACATTCTCTGATAATGTGCTAGATACCCGTGGGATGTGTAAGGTGTGCGGAGATCAAACAACTATAATGCTTGAGAAAATATTCACTGACAAAGAAAACAAACTTGCACACGTAAATACATTAGGAATATATCCATACAACCAATTTATTACCGAGCATGAGTTTAAAATAATATACCAGATGTTGTCAATAGGGACACGGGACTATGAAAAGTTTCTAACTATGCATAGATTTAAAGATTTAGAATCAATACTTGCTATGTTTAAACGTCCGAATCGGACAATTATATGTGAGGATCCAAATTAAAACCAAGTAATACGAGGCTTTTCAAAATGTGGAGATATGATAGTGTTACGTCTTTTGTTTTGGATCTTAACGCTCCCTTTTCTACTCTTAACGACTTTGATTGGCAATATCCTCCAAAGCATAGAAATCATGTTCCAGTTTTGAGAAGCGCACAAATGTACGCTATAATTTATGTACGAGATATACCTGCTTATTGTTTAGATTGTACTTGTAACAATTCAAACATATTTCAAAAATACACTTTTACAGATATGTTTAACGTTAGCATTAGATTGTATGGATATAAACGATCAGGAGAGCTAATAGAGAATTCAAGTTCATGCGTGATTTGTAAGGGACCATCCAATATTTTATATGAGAGATTAGTTTCTCCAACAACTAGGAAAAAGTTTCAATATTTAGATGGACCGATCATGCCTATACGTAACGTTCTTTCTATGGATACACTAAGAGGGGTATTAATAGTACTAAGTAAATCAACTAGTTCTTTCAGGAAATTTGTAGATAGATACGGATATAATAGCCTACTTCAAACTGTAGAATTGTAATCATTGTAAATACATTTAAAATAAAACTATACTATACTAGCACGCATTTACACTGGGTGATCAATAGAGGTGAGGGGAGAATATGCTTCATCAAAAGTAGAATACGCTTAATATGTAGCTAATGCATTTTGTTCAATTTCCAGATGTCAAACGGTCAATCATTAAGTGGAACACCAACTAGAAATGGCTCAACATTTTGTCTCCAATGTCCAAAGCATACTTGACAAACGAACCGTTGGAAATGCGTCATGGTATTTGTGTTGGTTCAAAGGTGTACCTAGGTAAAGTTGATTATCAGTTGGTTGAACCCAATTTGAATATTAGAAAGTTATAGAATGTACTTTATGGATTGCAGACAATATAGCACCTGGATAGCCACAACCTTCTTTTCGTCGACTACAGAACCCATTGTTTTATACGAGAAGGGGTTGGAAAGATGTGTTCAACAGGATCAGGTGAAAAAGAGAGAAATGGTGAAGAAAATGGAAGAAGAAATTACTATCAGAAACGCCGCTGCAAGAAACCAGTTTAACGCTATACGAGCAATTATTCAAATGGATATCAAATCTTGTGCTGGAGGGAACGATACAATTACAAATCACAGTATACAATATAATGCCCCAGACACCCCATCAACCTGTACCAGTTTTGACTCGTATAATACAGATGAGGAGGAGTACGAAGTTGACAAGATTGTTGACATGAGACGTGATGGTTATGGTCAAAGGAGCTTTTTGGTTCAATGGAAAGGATATAAAAGGTATTCAGATGTAGTACAATATTAAGAATCAATACATTGAGTAGATCATTATCATTAATGCTACGTTTGTATTTTAGCACCTCCAACACATGGGAACCCGAGATGAACTTAAAAAATAGCCAAGTTCTTTTGCGTGATTTTTTCCAACGCCATCCTGAATGCGAGTCGGACAGTAGCGAGACAGACGGAGAATCTCTTTTCTCTGAGATTCAATCAGAGGACGAACAAGAGGTCGATGAAGACCCTTTTATCGTGCAGGACACACACCTTATTGATGAGGACACGGATTATGTGCCGGAACAAGATGACATAATGTCAGACGATGAAGATGAGAACATAGATGCTATAATAAAACCAGAAGAGTTAAATGACATTCTAACCGCTCAAGATTAAATTTTTCTTACAGTTAATACCATAGTATAACACTTTTACTTTTGTATATTATTTTTTACTTGGGATTTGAATTTGAATAAAGGTAAAGGGAAATAAATCAAAAAGATACACAAGAAGTTTTCCTGTTCACATAATTGTAGCTTCACCCTGTAACCGCAATCATACAACTTACTGAAAAACTGCAGGGAAACACAGCCTACGCAGCCACAACTTCACACGCTTCATGCTCCATGAACAGGACGCATGAGCACAAAGACAAAACCAGCTCCATAACTACTCCCAATACAAAACTACAATCTTTTCCGCTGGACACGCTTACGATTCGCCGGGCGGTAAATGTCAGGCGATAGATCCCAGTGATCTATTGGCGGCGGCTATGACAGTTCCTGTCATTATTATACTACTACTTGACCATTCCCAGACGGGTTTTCAGTAAATTTTGGATCTTGACGATTTTTGTTGACTGATTGGGATCTCTACATTTCGACCTCCCTCATAAATGGCACATCGATTGCAATTTTCCTTGCTCTGTCCAGATTGACTTCATTCACTGTTGTGCGTTCACATGCCTCGACTAAATCCGTCACCGTTTTCTAGGTGTGTGGACCGATTCCTGCAGCTATTCGATAGTGGAGTGCTTGTTGGACGTGATGGAGTAAAACCTCCTCTGATTCATTTGGGTAGCAGTTACGAGCCAAGTCAAGAGTTTCGTAGATGAAACTCTCTGTTGGTTGATTGACTGTCTGTTTGTGATTCATCAGTCTTCTCATCCGTTGCGATTGTTGTATGCTGCTGTCGTAACGCTTAACGAATCCGTCTTTGAACATGCGATTGTTGTGCTGCTGTCGTAACGCTTAACGAATCCGTCTTTGAACTCCTTCCATGTTTTAAAGTTGGATTTGTGTGCAGTGAACCAAGGTCTGCATTCTTTTGGTAAGAATGATGTAACAACTGATAGGTAGTCGTTTTCTTTAAAATTTGCTACTTTTAGCGTAGTTTCAAGCTCTTCAAGGAATGTTTCTCCACTGATTTTGTTGACATCAAATTCTGGAGGGCGAATCATTGATGAGGTACCAGTGGCCTGGATACCTTTAATAGCTTTTATAAGCTCATCAACTTGATTGGTTGTTTTTGTTTTCTTCAGGTCGCTTTCACAGCTTGCAATTTTGAGTTCGTGTGCTGCATTTGTTACTTTCAGGTCCGTTATTTCTTTCTCCAATTGTTGGGTCTTGTCCTTAATCATTTGCTCAATTGTGGCTTTGAGTGTGGGGTCCATCGTTGTGATGGTATCGGTACAGGTCGATGTTTCGAACGGATCTTCTGCGTCCCAGAAATTATCGGAATAATTTTCTGTGTTGTTTAGTTGACCTTGTTGGATGCTATCTTCTGTATGATCGGCGAGTGGAGTAGTTTCCACTTCAATTTCCTCGTCTAAACTTATGCTGTTGAATAGGTTTCTTACTTTTCGAGTAGTAGTGGTAGCGCTATCGCTTTCACTTTTACTTCTTGGGACGCTGGGGTTTCTGCTTTTCCCGTTTCTTAACGTTGATTCACCGCTGATGTGATCTCCAAGATTTTTTATATCTCGTGCCGTCATCTAGGTGAAAGCGTACAAAGTAGGAGCAGGTTCCATCCAGCGACGATTTCTTCAACTTGTGATTGTGCGTAGCTTTGCTGCGCTGATGAGAGCTTATCTGCTTCAGTGTTGCAAATCTGATCGGCGAAGACCGCGGCGAGTCCTTCGGCGTGCACTTCTCGTGACTGCGACGCAAAAGAAACTCAACGTGTTAATGCGTAAGCCGTTAGCTCTATAGCTAACAGCTCGTCAACTGCCAAGTTTCACTGTTGAAACTGGTAATTGATGTCCAGAACGCTATCGCTCTTAGACTAATGGTGGTTTCACAAATGAATCCACACAAGGTATAATTATTGAATTTAAAAATGTGTTTTTTATAGTGGTTTACGCTATCGTAAGCCAATTTTTCCTTAGCTATAATTGATGATTTGTTTGTCCAACGATGACTGGTTAACAGCTCTCCCGCTTCGAAATACGGATCGCCATATCAGGGGTAACGGGCGGTGGTCGTCAATGAAATAGTGGGTAACTGTAGGGTGACTTCAGGCTCGAGCTAATTCAAATAATCGAATGTCGTGTCAACTGTTTATCTTGCTATGGTCAGCAGGAGCGACAGCGTTCCACTACCACCTCCTGTCTCTTCTAAAACCCTTGCCCTGTAGTACAAAAGATAATGCAATGACCCTTCTCAAATTACGATTAGTTAATTGAAAGAAAAACCAGATGCCAAGCTCGTTAAGTCAGGAGGAATCGCTGCGTTTTCCCAGGATCAACGCGAACAAACAAACGCATTAGCAGCTGTAGTCTTATTTATGTCTCGGGATGAATTGCCCGATCAATTAAAGCTTATTTTATTAATTAGTTAGGGAACATAACACAACTATCAAAATCAATCAATTATCTTAAGTTAATCTAATGTCAACAACTTTTGCCGAAACAACAATGAAGTGAAACAAATATAAGCTTTGCTCTGTAGCCAAGCTTAAGAGGAGCAGACTCGTCCATACGAGTCAAGCTCTAGATAAGAACTAGTTCACTTCTCTCTTCTCTTCGATTATTCTTTCCTCTTCTCGTCTTCATTACTCGAGTCTTGGGTTGCCCTCCCCTCCTTGTCGTTGTTGTTGGTTGTGGAGGATCTCAGTAGATCCCACCCGCATCAACGTTTTCGATGTCGAGGTTTGCTTGGCATAACAAATGTGCAATGGAAGTTTCAAGTTGAGAGGAAACTTGAACATGCATTTCCATTAAAATGCCTACCAGGAAATATGAAGGACAAACATGGCTGGTTGGTGCTAGTAGAATATCAGTTATTGAGTTATATCGTCAACCCAAATAGAACAGTGCATTATCTCCGCCATTGGTTTATTATTATTGCTTGGCCATGAGCGCAAACCGATGTACAGCACATTCCCAACTCTATTCTCCTTTTGGAAATTGTAAAAAAAACCACCCGCATCAAGGTTTTCGATGTCGAGGTTTGCTTGGCATAACACCGCCTCTCCACGCTACTCCTCCCCGTTGGATCCCCTCCTTCCTCTGAAGTGGGTGTCGCTTTCGAGCCTCTGCTTTGTTTCTTCGGATATTTTGGCGATTGCGATCCTTGCGCTTCTTCCAATAGATCGGGTGAGCAAGTTTGTGGGCATTCTGGTTGTCTTTGATCCTCTGGATAGTCTCAGGACTTCTCTTGGTTTTGTCTTTGTCGGGGCAACCTCCACTCACATGGTTGGGCTGAAACTCAAAACAACAATAACAATAGTCAGCTTTATGTGACGTACCATCTTCCTCTGTCTCCATGTTATCAGGTTGCTCTGTTGTTGATGTTTTGGGTTCTTCATCTCGTTCTGGGGTCCGAGTTACATTGACTGTTATGTCTGGAACTGGGCTTGAGTTAGCACCACTTGTCGTTGTAACCTCCGTCTTCTCTGGTTTGTTTGTCAGTGCGTTGACACCATAGTCAACGCTTCCGTAGTAGATCTCTATTCCGTTGTCATCATCGCTGTTGCCTTCCGCTTCTTCTGGTGGAATACCTCCCGAGCTACGTTGTTGCTTCTGCTCACGAAAGATACTCTCCCTCTGGATCTGACGACTCCACCTTGCAATGACTGCAACGTTATCGTCAACGATATTTCTTAATTCTTCCAGCTCGGGCGGACTCATCAACTTGATGTTGCTGATTTTGGCATTAGGGATTCGGCCATTTCCAGCGATGTCCAGTAAGAGTTCGTTATTCATAACGAAACTTGGGTCAGCGTCATACTTTCTTGCCAACTTGTCTCTCCAGGTGAAGATCCTCTTCAATAATGGATGGTTCTCGCCTGGAACTGTATCCCAGCCTTTCACACTGGTGTAGTCTCCGTGTACCTTTCTTGGGTAAATGGTTGTGGTCAACTTGCGCATTTTCGGGTAAAACTGAATATGTTGCACTGTTGAAAACGCTGCAACACTACTCTTCATTCGTGTCCAGACTTGGAACAAATACATGGAGTCGCCTCTAGCGTATTCGATGAGACCCGGTCGTAAAGGTCGCGCATTCCAATCGGCAAAGTTGCCGAGAAGTTTTCCCTTGTCGAAGTCTATCTTAAGGTATTCTTTCACTACAACTTCGAACTTCTTTACTCCTTGTCCGGTAATGGTGTCGTGTAGAATTTGCACATCAACCACAGCTACAGGAAAAATGTGGAAGTATTCCTGCCAGCACTTCAAGTCGTTGGTTCCTCCAAATACAATTTTGGTGTAGTTGAAGTCTTCCATCAAGTGCTTCAATTGTTGTATGTATGGCCAAGTTGTTAGGGTACATACGATGAAATCCAAAGTACTTCGTGGATACCTGAATCAGGCATGGATACTGACCATGGTAACACAGATGATAACTGTTTTCCATGTCCATTGCGAATTCCTTCTCCTTCAGGGATTGCAGATGAGAAACGAGTGACGCCATCGTCTCATCGTTATTCACCATGATGACATCCGGTCTTGTGTCGAAGAAACCATTTTCTTCGTCGATGTCCAGGATCTTCCAAGGGATGATCCAATTGCTGATATCTTCTTCTTGCGGATGTCGTTTTGGTAAGGGTCTTGTTTCGTTGACTCTCAATTGGGAAGCTTTTCGGAACCATGGGTATCTAGGGTCCTGGAATGGCCGGACTCTGGCTGTTCCATACAGTTGGTCAGCTCTTCTTCTTAGTTCGCAAAATTGTGGCTTGTTCACTGTCAACATCTTTATTAACTCACTTCTTCTTTTTAAACAGTTAAATCTTAGTTAAATGCTCGTAAGCCAAACGAATTTTGCCAAGGTAAATAAACAAATAAAACGCCCGCCAGTCGGGTTACAGAAATTGCTCGAAAGCAAAAAAAACAGAATTTGCCCGAAGGCAATGCAAGGAAATTCGCTGAAGCGAAATTAAAGTAACTTGGCAAATAACAAACAATAATTAGCCCAAGGCTATAAATGAAATTCCAGTTTAAGGAAAACAGAACTTTAAAACTTCAGATGTTAACAAGACACTGGTTAATTAGTGTGATTACTCTATAGTAATCGTTAATTATGATAACTTTACTTTAAACAACGATGTGATTACACTGTAGTAATCACGTAAGCAAAAACTTTTATAATTGTTGCAATTAACTTTAACCACTAGATTATTTGTTGTTATTAGAAAAAAAATGTTTCGATTACTTGTGCTCGTCAGCTTTGGTCTGAATTTTTTGGAAGCATGCTGTTCACCTTGTGCGCTTGAAGGATTTGAAATTCCCTCGTTTCGCTACACTCTTCTCCACTGCCTTGTACCATTGCTTTGTTGTGTTGTTACGTTAACTTGCCTTGCTGCTCTACTGTGTTGGTTTCGCTTCTGCTGCTGCTGCATCGAGTTAACTTCACTGGCTGCTGAATGGTGTATGCATCTTCTGCTGCTGCTGTATTGAGATAACTTCACTGTCTGCTGAATGGGGTTACCATCTTCTGCTGCTGCTGTATCGAGGTAACTTCACTGTCTGCTGAATGGGGTTACCA
>JAAXOA010000283.1:0-27428 GCA_036561885.1 Salina celebensis
GTGGAGGTTCATCCATGGATTTGAAACAGATGAGGATGATATGCAAAAGAAGGAGATATTGAAGGAAAAAAATTAGGGATATTTATTTGGTAGGCACATGCTTCCCAAAAAAAGGAACAGAAGAAGTATTGACTACGGATGGGAAATGGATGGTTTCATAGGTATATTATGGACTGTTTAAGGGAAAATTCAGGGCAAAAGCGACATGTGAAGAGACAGTTGCTCATTTGTTTAACAGGCAAGAAAAAGGAAGACTTTCTTGTGGACCATGTGTGATAAAAAGTTTATTTTTCTTGAACACACATTGTCCCCTGTCGATGATCTCAATCGGAAGAAGCTTATTGACTTTGAAGAAAAAATGTGAATAGGTAAGGAGAAAGAAAAAAAAAATCTGTTTTGGCAGTTGAGTAACGAGATGAGTTTAATTTTGTGAGAGGGAGCAATTTCATGAGTGGTTCTAAATGAGAGACGATCTAGATCATTTAGCAGAGCGCTGTTATGCATTAAAAAGTTTACGGAATGTATTGGCACAAACGCAAAAGAGAAGAGCTAAGGGGTACACCTTGTAAAAGTGAAAAGAAAATTGAAATTGGGATGAGTGTTGACACCTTGCCTGTTTCCTGTTCGGTTCTTATCAGTACCTAGATAACCGTATAAAAAATGCATATAACATCATGAGTACATCTGCTGTGCTATGATCTTTTGTCGTAAATAATAATCTTTCAAATTGCTGAGCTCATGTTATCTCATAAAAAGAGTGTTTTGTAGGAAATCTAAAACTATTTTAGATATGATATGGAAAGACTTAATCAAATCTTGTTTTTGGCACATCCACACAGCAAATGTTATGCTTTATTGGAGCACATCTTTGAAAGAAGAAAATAAATAAATTGGGACTGGTCGTTGACGAAAAAAGCGTTGAAAATGGAAATTGCTTGGCTAGCAAACTTTTTTTTACGTATGCCTCAATGCCTCAGCGTCTAAAAAGGATAGATTACACGCAACAGTTGCGAAAAACTTGTATTGTTTTTGTGTGGGCTATTTTCCATCTAAAACCCCGTAAAAACATAAAAGATAAAACTACTAGAGAAAAAACTATGAGCTCGTCACGATAAACAGACAGCTAATTTCGTTTTTGTTGGATTTTTCACTTGACAGGTAGACAACTCCAAGGGAAATGTATTTAATTTTTTTTCTGTCACAAAAACGTAGTGTTTTCTCTGGAAAAAACAAAAGAAAATCTTGTTTACGTTTATAACAAGCAAACAACTGCCGTTTTCAGACTTTATCAGAGATTTTCTTTTTTTGATACACATGAATGGAAACAAGTTGTCTCTTTTGATGATCTACTCATCTATCACTATCATTCATTGAAAAAAAATGCTTTCTCCCAAATCGTAAGTTTGTCTTTCTCGGCCATCTTTCATCAAAGTTTAGAATCACCGAGTTTATTTCATTCACCGAGAAATGCATAAAATATGTTCTGGTAAAAGCTAGATGTCTGGAGGCTCTTGATTCAGGGAAAACTATCCTGGTAGCGATTACGCAGGAAAAGTCAATTTCCATTCATTATTCCGTCCACTTCATTGAACTTTAATGCCCAGCATGAAACCCATTTTCTCGGCAAAATGAACTACTAAACGATAATCCACCATTATACAGTTTTGTTCCTAGTTCCATATTAATTTTTTACCCTATTGATATGTAACATGATATTCCATTTCATTCCATATCTATGCCTAGTTTCGTCACGCTCCATCTCCTAAAAGTCATCAGATATGGTCATTACGATAATTAAATAGCTTTCGGATCATTACAACCAGAAAAATAGTTTTCGTTCGTTTTTTCCATCATTTTATTACAATTTTTGGCTGTCTCACCACTCCCCAAAATATATCACTAAAATCCTCCTGAGCAGCAAAACGATTTGGACAAAGCCTCATTAAAAATAATTCCTTCCAGTAAAAAAATGTCACAAAAAAGCAATCAAAAAACTTGCCTCTAAAAAATCTTAATACTTCCTTAAAAAACAAACACATTTTTCTTGTCCTTGTCCCCCCTTCTTTTTTTATACCTTATCCAGAAAAGTTCTTTGCGTTTATATTTTATTACCCAACCACAAAAAACGTTTTCTGTGTCTCGTAAAAATCGACTCTGTGAATCATGAAATCTGTTCCTGAAAGAAAGAATCAGTCATGCAGCTAAGCCTGAAACTGAGTGAGCAACAGGAAAAATATATGCCAAATACATACACACAACACGTAATTTTTTTATATAGCATGTTTTCTTCAACCAAACTTTTTGCTGTGGTGAATAGGAAGTAAAAGAAAAGACGCATTCCAAAATCATATCCTACCCAAAACCTGTCTCATGTACACTTCCAATGAATCATCATCTTACCGTTACACAAAACATTTTCTATTTTCATGTGTGATGAATGTCTAATCCTTGTCATTTTGGTGTCATCACATCATCATGACGTAGTCACTACTTGTCAACAGATAAACAAAAATCCTTTCTGCATACATTTTCTACGTCGTCAACGTAATTTATATAGTCGTATTGCAAACCTATATTAGCCTACCCATTCTCAATCCCTTTCGCAGTAGAAAATACCTAAGCTAACAGTTTAATCATAATTACTATCTCTTTTTTGACAACTACACTGCATAGAGTAAATTACCAAAAAACTACTTCTTGTTTCTACTTGTTTCTTACTTAGTAGTTGTACATAATGTACTATAAAAAATGCGCTAATATATAGATACATATATATATTTTATAGCAGTTATCTCTTCATGAAACTTAATATCAGCCGATTACATGATCTTTTTTTTGCGTTGATGGCTCTCTCTGGAAAAAGGGTTAATGCGTGTAAAAATATGTACTGTGAGTATTATTTTCCACATCTATTTGTAAGAAAAAACAACTCTTGAAAACATTTTTTTATGTAGATGTTCTTCTACACTTGTGCTTTTATGAGGGTGTTATTTAATGTACATAATAAAAACCGAAGAGAAGCCAGATATAAAATCCAACACAATGTAGAGATGATGAAGCCCGATAATTTTTTAGGTAGATGTTCTTCTACACTTGTGCTTTTATGAGGGTGTTATTTAATGTACATAATAAAAACCGAAGAGAAGCCAGATATAAAATCCAACACAATGTAGAGATGATGAAGCCCGATTATTATAGAAAAACTGTATAAAATCCTCCTGGGAATGCATACAGTATATACTTGTCATATGGATTTTTGAGAAGATGCGTTAATCCACTAACAAACTCGGATAAAAAAAGTATATTATTTTGTGTATCTACTTCTATTGTAGTATAAGGATGGATGGCATTTGACAGGATTTAGAGAGTGGTCTGCTTTCAAAGTTTGCGTCTTGAGTGATGCTTTTCTCTCTTTGACTGTCATTTGTACTGTTAAAAAGGTTTTTTGAGAGGTATGATATGGATAGTATTATTACTGAAATCTATGTAATGCTTGAAGGTGACCCTATCCATGGTAGGGAAAAATGATAAAAAAAGAGGCTGCAGCAGCAGCGTAAAAAAACAGTAGACAGTGATACGCGGTATAATTTTTTGATAAATATATGTGTGGTAGTAGTACTACTAGTTGACTGCGAAGGTAAACGCTGCCGTAGTGTTTTATGGAGAAAAAAATACTCATATTGATACCAGAAAGAGATAGGAGTCGACTAGAGACAAAATACAATTGTCAAAAGGGAACATTCATAAAGTAAGTTACACAAACAAACTTAATCATTAATCACCTTTAGGGCAAGTTTTTTAGTTGTTTGGTGTTATAAAGGCTAGAAGAGAGATTCGAATATTTATGGCTAAGTAGTTTCGTGACCGGTGTGGTATGAACGGCCCCTTTTTTGTTTCTAATATCTCTGTGTAAATAAAATTGTATACTTTTTTGGTACGCTATTCGAGCAGCAACAAACATCAAAATCATTCTCATCATCATCCATATTTTTTTTTCTCTTGTTGTGTTCCCTGTCTGTATTTTGAACATTCTTTTATTATTGTACTACTCTGTGTCGTCTTTTTATTTTCACCAGCAACTCTCTTATCTAGCAAATGTTATTTTGTTATTGTAGTAGAAGAGACAGAAAAAAAATCAAAGTTAACACAAAAAACCATAATAAATACACACTCGACATTCTCTAATGAATTTTTCTCGTTTTAAATAGTAAGTTTGTTATTATTTTTTATATTGATACTACTACAGACCAGGAGAAGTAAGAAAAAGGTATTTAACAAATATTTTTGATTCACTTTAACCGAACATAAAAAATACACTTAAAGAGGAATTATATTAAATCGTTGTGAGATGTGAATGTGTGTGGTCTACGAACTGTAGCGTTAAACAGATTAAAAGAAGCAAGAGCTACCAAAAATGCTAAATAAAAAGCATCAAAGAGGATAATTGGAATGCATTTTAATGATACTGACAACCATGCGTCATTAGAAAGGTGATGAGGGCAGTCAACACTGAAAATCTGCATTTAGCTTGATTATTAGCATAAAAACAGTGTGTCTGTGGTTTTGATTGTTTTTTGAAAGGTTAGATTCATTTGCGTGATTGGATTGTTTAAAAAACCAAGGAAGAATTAGTTACACAGTCAACAGTGAAAAGAAAGGAAGTGGTGGAGTTGTAAGGTTGAAAATAAAATGTAAATAACATGTTAACTAGGTAGACAGTGTCAGCTGTTGTGAGTTTGTGTATGTCAACAGGATTTATGGTTGTTCAACAAATAAGTTTGAGTTAATATTTTAATTGTAAGAAAACTGACAGCTGTGAATGTCTAGTATTTAGGTTGGTTTGCAAATTCGTGAAGTATTCAGATTGGATGAATTTGCATTAAAAATGATAGCCTGATTTGGCGATGTATTTCTATAGGAGATTCACAATTTTTAGTTTTTAAAATATAAATTGAATGTGTGTGGTTACTAAATAAGTTTTTTTTAAACTGTATATTTATTACAGGGCACGGGATAGGAGCCGCATAAGAGAAAAAATGTGAATTGTGTGGAAAATTTGAACCTGGGATCGTTTTAAATGGGAATAATATCGCATAGTTGACAAGTGGAGTGCAAGAAAAGTTAGCTGGATAAAATTTGTTTGGGAAGAATCGTGCGAATATTTTAATGAAAGGATGCCCTCCACATCGGCGTCAACGGCGGGCTCTTCAACAACTTCGACTTCAACTCCTACCCCGACACTAAGTGGAGTTTTTGGATCAGGCTTGAATAACGCTGGAGGGGAGCCTATTAGTGCAAGTAAAATTGTTGCAATGTTGGCAACACAGACAGAAAAGCCATCACATTATAAGTAAGAGACAGGCCCATAGCTAAGCTGGAAATAATTATTCATGACGCTTGTTATTAACGAAAATGTTTGTGATTTGCAGATATCTTAAAGAATTTCGTGTTGACCAATGTCCACTTTTTCCGCAACACAAATGCACACAACATAGACCGTTTACGTGCTTCTACTGGCATTTTCCCAATCAACGAAGGAGGAGACCGATATTAAAGAAACGAGATGGACTTTTTAATTACTCTCCAGATACCTACTGTACGAAATATGATGAAACGAATGGCACATGTCCAGATGGAGACGAGTAAGACTTTATTACATTCATACAAGAATCACTAATGACAGCGTTAGCAAATTCTAACTGTTTATTTTGTTATTTTTTGTGTATAGTTGCCCATATTTGCACCGGACGGCTGGAGACACGGAGCGTCGTTATCATCTTAGATATTTTAAAACGTGTATGTGTGTTTATGAAACGGATAGTAGAGGATTTTGCGTAAAGAATGGAGTTCACTGTGCGTTCGCTCATGGTGAGCATGACAAGCGTCCACCGGTTTTCGACATAAAAGAATTGCAACAACAAATTCAGGAGAATACGGAAGAAGTGGTTGTTAGTGGACCTAATCAATTAGACAAAGAGAGGAATATGATGATAGACGATCCTAAATGGCAAGGTAGTGTGATTAATTACCAAAGGCGTACAGTTATACAATGTTCTTGTAAGATTGGTTTTAATTTGTTGTGTTTCTGTGTTTTTGCAGATGCAAATTATGTTTTAATGAATTATAAAACTGAGGCTTGTAAAAAGCCTCCTAGACTATGTAGACAAGGATATGCGTGTCCGCAGTTTCATAATTTAAGGGATAGGAGAAGATCCCCGAAAAAGTTCAAATATAGGTCTACACCATGTCCTAATGTAAAACATGGAGACGAGTGGGGAGAGCCTACGCAATGTGACGATGGAGATGAATGTTCTTATTGTCATACACGCACTGAGCAACAGTTTCATCCGGAAATATATAAATCGACAAAGGTATGTGGTCTTTACAAGTAGACATCACGTAAGCGAATCTTGTAATAAATTGAAAATGGTTTATGATGGTTTTACAGTGTCATGACGTCTTCACTAACAACTATTGTCCAAGGGGACCTTTCTGTGCATTTGCCCACTTTGAGCACGAAATGTCAATAAATAGGAATCTTCCGACAGATACAAATTTAGGCGATATTTTATCAAATGCTTTGCCAAACACAGGCCCTGGATGTGGAGCTGCTTCTGTTGCAGCAGCATTAGGAAACAGTATGCAAGGAGGACTTGTTGGTCCAATCGGATCAAAACCAGGAGAAATAATGAATAACGGCAATAGCAATGGAAACGGGAATCCATTAGGACTTTTAAACAACTCTTCGGTTTGTGCAACAAATCCTCTAGGAATTACATCAAATTCAAATGGAATTGTAGACGGAATGGGAGGCTTCTTAGGAGGACAGCTTGACTTATCAGATGTTATCAGAAATACATGTCGTTCTCCACCAGACCCTATGCAACAGCAACAGTCTAGTAATAATCACGGAGGAAATGGTGGTGTTCCTTTTGGCGCACAGAGTTTTGCAAGTGCAGTGTCATCTTATAGTGGAGTTGCTGCTGCTGCAGCCATCTCAGACAATAGATCGTCAAGCAATAATATTATGTCAAATAGTAACAATTCTTGTGTGTCAGTAGCTGCTGGCATGATGAATCATCACCATCAACAGCATCATCACGGTGGAAAGTTTTTTGATGGGAAGGGATCGTTGATAGGACCTGGAAACGGAAATAATGGGGGTAGTTTCGATATGGTTTCAAATTTAATGAATGGGCCGGTAGGATCCACTTGGAAAACTGGAAACGGAACGTTAGGAAATCCAAGTTTATACGATAACATCGATAATGCGTTTTCATTAGGATTTCCAATGGAGCAGGATAGGGACTATAGCTTATTTCCTTCTGCTGGTTTAAGTAAGCTCAATATATTGAATTTGAGTTTTAAACGAACTTGAGATCTTTCACTGTCTCTAACGTAAAGACAATTTCAATGTGTTAACAGAACAATCAGATCAAAGCAGAGACGACTCTCCTAGTGTTATAGACAAAGAGTTAGATGTTGACCACTTTACAGCAGGTATGCATTGTAAGATTTCACTCATTTAACAGCAAAGAGCACTGCAAAATATTCTATAAACTTTTGTTCAATCTGATATGATTACTATTTTTTGTTTATATAGGTGGTTCTAAGCCTGTAACCATTCCGGTATCATCATCAGTGTCATCCAATTCAACCAATTACTTTAATCGTGAGAGGTTTCCCAGTGGGTCTTCGTCTTTGGGCAATAGTTTAAACAATTCATTTCAATTAGGAGCAATGTTTTCGAAACCCGATTCGATAGATCAGGTTGGTTATCAGTTTACTTTTTTTCACTGAATTGTCTAATGTAACTTACAAGCAATTTTGAATTTTGTTTCAGTCGGAGATGATAACGAATCAATTAGGCTTGTTTGACTTTTCATCGCCTCGCACAAGCACGTTATCGCCACGAACAACAGTCGGAAGTAATGGATTATCAAATAGTGGTCTTTCGTCATCAATAGGAGTAGGTCCTGTAGGATCCAGTTCGGGAATGGCGTCTGTATCTGCTGCAACTCCATCTAGCTTGAATGGATTGTTTGGAATTGTCAATCGACCTGACCTATGTTATCAAAATATAAATACACTACAGCATTATTTGAAGCAGTCGAAGAATGTGGTGGATACGTTAACAAAAGCAATTAGCACGATATCCGATAAAGATAGCCCTAATTATTGCTGTTTACTATGCAAACTAAAAGGTAAACTAGGATTAAGCACGAAACATTCAAGTTTGATGCACACAAACTAATATAAGAATTTCTTTTTTATCAGATAAAGGAAGGACGATAGTTTTGCTTCCGTGTGATCACCAAGTTTTATGTAATAACTGTTACCCGGTAGCACGCAGCTGTCCCCTTTGTGGAGCAGCAATTTTAACACGAAAAGTAGCAAGCCAGTTTCCGGGTGAACTCTGACCTTCACCCAATCCTTATAAATGTTTGGATAACGATTCTAGTACCATCAACAATGAACGAATAACTGCAGCATCAGAAGATTCATTATTTAATCATTTAAGTCACCAGACTTGTTCACCAATCCAACAAGTAGAGCGATCCGAAGATGAAGACTACTATAACGATATGATTATTAACGACACCTTGTTTTTGTCAAGACTTCACCACCATCATCATCAACACTTCTTTGAAGATGGTCTTCCAGCATCGTCATCCTCATCGCGATGTGTCTCCTCTCTCTACTCTGTCTCTCCTGACAAATAAATGAAATCGCATTTTTCATAGTGATCTATACATAATCTGATTTGAAACTCTTCCTTCAAATTTTCTTTTCGGGTTTAGCAAAGGAATAAAGTGAATTTAGCTTAAATTCTATGTATGGATTTACGGTGTTGTGACTGTGAGCTCATATGGAATGTATTGATGGATGACCTATCAAATTTTACCTGTTTGTAATTAAATTGACCTGTATTGTACTTATTTTCCAGATAAGGACAGTTGAAGGCTGTTATATTTTAAGCGTAGAACTTTCTGTTGAATGAGGAATCAAAAGTTTTTCTTAGATAAAAATTAGGCACAGCTTTACGTACTCCTATCAAATACTTTTTTTCTTAATGACAAGAGAAACAAATAGTACGAAGAAAACGGTATGCAATTTTTTGAATTAGACTTTTACCTTGAATATGTCATAGTGTATCGAAGAACATTATATTTAAAGAAAACCCGAAGCATAACATGATCTACCTGAGGAATTTTTATTACTCTTAACAAGAACTTTGAACTAATGAAACTAAAAGAATTCATCAGATTTGTTTGTGGCTCGTTTAAAGAATGATACTGCGCTGCATAGTCTGTCAAGAAATCGTCTGTTATTCAAATTCACAGATATAAACTAAAGAAATGATGATGTGTTTTTGTTTTTTAGAAATAATGAAAAATTCAACAATGAATATGGTATAGTTATTAAAAAACAACTCAAATTTGAATTGTCTCCTTAAATCAAGGAGAGACAACATAAAAACCTACATATTATAATATATTTTAGCTAGTTAGGAACTTTAAAAACAAGTTTACTAGGACTAATAAACAATTGTAAACAAAAATTTTATTATTATATTTGTAAAACTGAGAAACTCGCTTCAAAACCCGATAAAATGAAAAATGTTTAAAACTATTATTGATGGAAAAGAGACGCCGGAGATATTACATAAATTGTGAAAGAATGCATTATTATATTACAAAAGAATCATTAATTTTACTTTTAAATTGTTATTAAATAATTGTATTTGAAAAAAACAAGAAAGAATCCCTCTCTGTTACTCTGCTTTAGTAGTAATCATTGCGATTTATTCGTTTCCATCTTCAGGCTGAAAAACAATAATATATCATGACACAAAGTTGAATCACAATTAAAGTTATTTTATGAATCATTTTTGTTTTTACTTTTACACTTTATAATACATGCTACATACCCGGATAAAATCCCAATTCAGAGAACTAATTTTTCCTTCAAAAAAGCAAATTTTCATGAAATTCTCATGAAGACATTCATTTATTTTTAAAATCATGATCGGAAAGTCGAATGCAAGATGACAAATATTATTACAGCTCTACAGTAGGCACTTCCTACATATTCATAAAATTGTTTGCATGCCCACACCTGTCTAAAGTAAAACATTAAAGATTTCCTGTGCAAAATAGTGTAAAGAAACTTTTCAGGACAAAGACAAATATTTTTTTTTCTCCCAAACCCTAAAAGTTCGTCCGCTGTAAAATACTCCGCACAATTTTACTTTATTTTTTCATACATGCATAATAGGACCCAAATATCATTTCCATTTCCAATCAGCTTTATTTACGATCTTTGAATTCTAACCGGACACATTCTTGTACTCTTTCCAAATCGACTTTTTTACCATATCTTTTTATGACTTACACAAGAGGATTTTTTTATGCCGCCAGCATAACAAAAAGTATGTACTCGCTCAATAGGAAAGTGCCAAAGAGTAACTTTTTTGGCATAAAAATATCCTCTCATTCTTCAAAAGAACACTAACACGCTTCAACAAAAAAAATGTCATAATATTTTCAGAACACCAAAAATATCATTTGCGTAACAAAAGACGCTACAAGCTTTACCCAACTTTCCATACAAAAGTTACATGAAAGTGCGTCATTTTTTGATGTTTTACTAACTATTTTTGATCTTGTCCGGTATTGACACTTTTTGACGCATCATGACAATGAACTCATAAGTATATGTAGCAAAATAACATTAAACTATCATCCGCACTATCGCATAACATTTTCCTAGCAGTATAAAAAAAGTCCAAACATGATGGTATTATTGATAACGTTAGCTAAAGCTTCATTGAGAATTCATCAAGTAAACAGTTGTTGCTCCACTAGGAAATATGCATAGACGAGTTACCCCCATAATTAAAAAGGAACAAAAAAAGTGTTTAAACCAGTGGAGCAAAAAAGGAGCAATGAATGTTTAAACGTTGCGTGATATTCTGAAGAAAAAGAAACGCATAATAACGCACAGGAAGCAAAAACGCAGGTAAAGAAACAAAAAATGTGTTGCTCTTCCAAAGGTATGTCCTTGGCCAATGCGATACCTTCTTTGTTAGAGTTTTGAGCCAATCCGAAGGCTCGTTATTTTCACCAATAACGTCAAGCCACTTCGTTACGTCATCCCTCCTTCACACGAGCCATCCACCAAAAACGTTTTTTTCCAAGAGGTCAAAGTCAAAAGTACTCGAATCGAATCAGATTTTAATTAACAAACGTAATTTGGTTCGAGTTTGATCGTTAAAATAGCACTGTTTGGGATACTCGATTTAGGTTGTTATTTTGAAAACGTTTTTGATGAACAGATCCCATGTGTGTTTTGGCATTGTAGCGTTCTCAAGCAGTTCTCGTCTGTCGTTTGCTCTGTGTTGTTGTGAGTTGCTCTTCTGTGTGGTGTTTGTTGTGAGAGAAGTACAATACCTAAAAGGAGTGTGATTTTTTAATCGTCGTGTTTTCAAAATTTTTAATAGTTTTTTTCGCCTTTTGCAGGTAAGTTTTTATACAATTTGGATCTTTGATTGATTTCCTATTTAGTGGTGTGTCTTTCAGTTTAGTTAATTGTCATTTTTAATTAGAATTTTAGTAGTGAAGATTTAAGCGTGATGGGTTGAGAAAAAAAATATTAGTATCTTTTTTTCTTTATAACGTTAGGGGTATATGGGATTTAGGTTGTGTATTGTGAGCTTTTTTCTTAGTATGGGAGGATATAATTTATGAAATGTATTAGTGATCTTCTGTGTGGTGTTTGTTGTGAGAGAAGTACAATACCTAAAAGGAGTGTGATTTTTTAATCGTCGTGTTTTCAAAATTTTTAATAGTTTTTTTCGCCTTTTGTAGGTAAGTTTTTATATAATTTGGATCTTTGATTGATTTCCTATTTAGTGGTGTGTCTTTCAGTTCAGTTAATTGTCATTTTTAATTAGAATTTTAGTAGTGAAGATTTAAGCGTGATGGGTTGAGAAAAAAATATTAGTATCTTCTTTTTTTCTTTATAACGTTAGGGGTATATGGGATTTAGGTTGTGTATTGTGAGCTTTTTTCTTAGTATGGGAGGATATAATTTATGAAATGTATTAGTGGCTGTTGTTGTTGAGGTAGAGAAAGCGTAATATATCCTTGTAATATTGATTCATTTCTTTGAGGGGGAGATGACTAACTAAAGTTGGGATTGCAAAGATATAGATAAGTTAGGACGGAAAGGTCCCTCTCGCTGAATGGCGCCCTAAAAAAATGCTGTACTGGTTGATAAAAACGTAAATTTTGAAGATACTATTTAGGAAAAAAAGGTATTTCGTGTTGTTATTGAATCTGGAACTAAGACTTCATACAGGACAGTTGGAAATTAGGTAGGATCGAAGTAGGAGCATATTATTTTTGTCTTTTGTCAATGTAAAGCTTTATAGGCAGGTTTTATAGTTAGAAACTAAAGGGTGCTTTTAATTTTCCAAATAAAGGTGCAACATTAGCTATTAGTTATTAAATATATAGCTTATCGGTTTGCCCGATATACAGTGTTCTTGTATCTGACAGTGATTTAATCAATGTGATGTTTATTGTCTGATGTCGATTTCAGGTCTCATTCATCCCAGTGTTCGGAGTTTAAGGAGAAATGGCTCGTACAAAGCAAACTGCCCGTAAATCTACCGGAGGTAAAGCTCCCCGTAAGCAGCTTGCCACCAAGGCAGCATCGTAAAAGCGCACCTTCCACCGGAGGTGTCAAGAAGCCCCATCGTTATCGGTAAGCGATTGCTCAAACTTCCAAAATGACATGAGTTATGGTTTTATAGAGATGCTCCTGACGATAAATTTTTTACTAAATGATATTATTTATTTGTTTGTTTTTGTGTAGTCCCGGAACTGTGGCCCTTCGTGAGATCCGTAGGTACCAGAAGTCTACTGAGTTGCTTATCCGCAAGTTGCCGTTTCAGCGTTTGGTGAGAGAAATCGCCCAGGATTTCAAAACTGATCTCCGTTTCCAGAGCGCGGCTATTGGAGCTCTTCAGGTACGAAACTCGGTGAACAATGAATCACCCGCCAATTAAATACCCATTCTTCCGTCCCCAAAAGTGCAAGCATATCATGTTTTTTCTTCTTTTCTGTTTCGTAGGAGGCTAGCGAAGCCTACTTGGTCGGTCTCTTCGAAGACACCAACTTGTGCGCTATCCATGCCAAGCGTGTCACCATTATGCCCAAGGATATCCAGTTGGCTCGTCGTATCCGTGGAGAACGTGCTTAAGGAGGGTCTCACTCAACAAAGGCACATTCCCCGCATAAAAGTTTTTTCTCATCTACAAAACTTCATTCAGCAGAAAAAGGGATTCTTTTTATAATACAACTTACTATAATTAAAATACGTTTTAAGTAGCGATGTGAGATCATACAAATAGATTGTAAGAAACATTGTCGTAAAAATGTTGTGTGTACATCTTCCTGTTTTTGACAGTTAAAAGTATTTTACCAATCCAATTTGTTTGTTGTCTGTTTAGTTTCATTGAATATTTGATGTAACGGCGACTCCTTTTCGTGTGTCAGAGTAGTATGAAAGTTTTTGTTTTTCTAAGAAGGTTCACGATCGTAGATTTAGTAATTTAGAAACCGATAACACCTCTTTTTCATTTGAACAGAGTATTTAGAGTTTTTAACGTGTATTTTGTGGAAGGTTAGGACTAGGACCGGCTTATTTTACAGATCCATAAAATGTGACACACATCTCATATTACAAAGCAGTAAAATGTTACAGTAATTATTAGTATTTTACAAACTACAATTAAGAGCCAACAACAATTTTCAATATCTCTCTCATTTTTTTGTCCACGATAATTATGAATTTCAAGGAAATAAAAGTACTATGTAGTAAGTTTTTTATATAAAAAATTATAAAAACCTCTTGCATTTAGTAGGGAAAATTTAATTCGACATAATTACTACATTCGAAATATTACAATATCAAATATGAACAGAAATCGTTCACTTATTTTTTATTATGAGTCAATAAGTCCCACTTTGATTTTCGAAATTAATTCCATGAAAAAAGCTAATTTTTCTTGTCTTCTTTGTACTCTTTATATTTATAAATTCCCAGAAAAAAACTACAGAATGTCTGATAAAAAATGAAGAAAAAAAAATTAAAATAAAGCTCTAGGATCAATTCGGTGTTGTACAAACCAAAAATGTTAGTTGTCGTTGTTTTTCTTAACATGCATAAGCTCATTGTTTGCGAAATCATTCAGTTCGAGTTTTTGAGAAAATAATAAGTTTAAGTATAAGATTTTGTGTAGTCGTAGGTCAGCATGACAGTTCATTGTTCATTCTAAAACCGCAGTTCAGCTTTCCCTGTCGTATTAATCCACGTATTTGCATGGAATATTAATATCTTACTGGCTAGAGCTAATTTGCATTCTGAAAGTCATCCAAAAAGTCATGTTAGTGGTTTCAAACTCAACTTGGCAGTTAGAGGCAGATGATTGTCAAGTCAATCAATCTCGGACAATTAGCATTGACTGTTCTTAGTTCTCTCTCTTGAGCACATCTCAGCGCAATAAATAATTATGATTATGCATAGTATTATCATGAATACTAAATTTTGTAGTGTAAAAGTCTTACTTTACCCCGTGAAATGGATTTATGAAAACGATTTCCCAGGGATGATGACATGATGAAACTATTCTTAAAGAAAGTGAATGGCTTGATTATAAGTTAAAGAAAGAGAAAAACCTTACACAATAAGAAGAATGTTGACAAGGATGTGTAGTAATGTAAGACTAGTATAAATAGCAAGGATGAAGGAAGTGACATGTGTTATTTTTTCACTGAGGATGAAAATGGCAACGACCCAGTGAAGGTGTGACAAAACGCATAGCACGCACAATATAATATTTTTTGCCAGGTTGAATAGATATAAAGTTTCATCTGGCTGGTTAGAAAATGACTCTAGACACGGGTAGAATTGGTGGTTTCCTGAACGTTGTAATAATTCTCGGGCTAACGAGCAAGCTCATTGAAGCAAGCCATTATCCATACACTCCTGGATGGAATCTGTTGAGGGATCTTGGCAATCCGCAAACCCTCCAAGAGCCATCTCGACCTTCTCGTTCCAAAGTTGGTAATGCTCGCTTTTAAAAAACGAAAAATTGGATTATAGAGCTTGTGAAATGTTGTTGAGCAGAAGAAATACAATGTAGGGCAACATATTATAGTGAGACCGGAAGTGGGATGCTTTTTCCTCTTGTGAGAGATTTCTCCAGCTAGAGAAAATATTATACTCATCACAGTACGATTTTACGTGTGATTGTGTGTGTATTTGGTTTTGTGAGAGGGTTGATTTACTGTTTTAGTGTTTCCTGTCCCTGAGGATGTGGTGAACAGGAGTTATCTGCCGGATTTTGGATTTTTAACAGACCTTGCGTTCCTCGTCTTTTTGCCAAGAGACTTGCCTGCTTCCGGGCTGGTCAGGCTTTCCAGGGATATCTTTGAGAGCGAGGAGTGCGTCCAGTACGTGAGCTGTGAAATGACCAAGGTTGCACAACGGCATTCCTCTCTTCGATGGGTAAACAACTTTCTCCAAGACTTTCCATTTCAGGGGGACGTTGCTGACAAACTCAAGCTAGGCAATACAGACGCTATTACTAAATTTAATAAGAAAAAAGGGATCGCCGAGGGGAATGAAATGAACAACAACGGCAGCAGGAGGAGAACGTGGTCGAAGGAAAAACCTGACGACGAGCTGTGTACTTTCTCATGTCACCCCATAGGCTCTCTTACGAAGGGAATGAAAATTCTTAGCTTGTTGCATGATCTCGTACGCACAGTTAGGTTTTAAGTAGTAGTGGGTATAAGAAAAGAATGTATTTTTTATATTAAAATTCGTTTAATTATACTATGTAGTATTCAATATAGCGTTATGTAACATTCCAAAAAATCAAGTTAATGTTCAAAGATAGAGCTCAATGTAGAAAATAAAACATGAACAAGTAAAAATCTCATGAGAAAATTGTAACGTACTAACTACGTGACACATTACGCCGTGATTACACAATTCTTCCTCGCTTACGCATTATTTTCTTTACTTTTTTCTTCTTATCGTCTTTCCTTGCTTGGATGTTAGACTGACGCTTATTCTGCTTAGCTTCTTTGCGTTTCTCAACTTGCTCCACTCTTTCCTTCCACTTCTTTTTGGTCAACTGAAAGATCAACAATTTAAATTAGCAAATTCTTCAAAGCAGGAACTAATCAGGATACGAATTGTGGTCATATTTACGTACCTGTTTTAGTTTCTCTTGTTTTTTAATGGTTTTCTTGAGGAGGTACGGATCATCTTTGACTTTGACTCCTTCCGCACGCTTCAGGGCAGTATCCCACTTTTGACTAACGGCAAGATCTGCAGCTTCACTTTTCATGCCCTTAGTCGCCAACGTGGCTATCTGCTTCTCGTGCTTCACCGCTTGTTTGAGGAGCTCTTCCGCAGTAGGTTTTCCAGATTTTAATCCTTTCCTTCCTGACAATGTAGATGGAGCGCTTCCATTCATGCCATTTTGCCTGGCGTCGTTGGAAATAAAGTCAAACTTTGAATACACGATTTCCCCATTGGATTTCACGACAGGTTTCTTCTTCAACGGCGTTTTCTCCGAAGATTCTGTCTTCATTTCTGTAGCATCGTCTCCACCTCCAGTTGAATTGCCTGCTGACGAAGCTGATTGTGAAATAAGCTTCTTTCCCTTGTTCGTCTTTTGCTTTTCTTCCGCCCGTTTAAGTTTCTTCTTAAGCTTCTTTTCCCGTTTCTCCAAATTTGGCTCTTGAACTAAATAAACCGAAACAAAATCATAAGCATTTCATCTCCAATACATTGTTTTAATATTCCTTTCAAGACACAGCACGCCTGGCCGCCTCACCTCTTCCAGCTAATTTTTGTTGAAGTCTTAGCTTCAGTTCCTGATAACTCTTTGCCCTTTCCTCCAACTCAACTCCTTCGTTTTTCAAATTTTTCCTGATCCTTTCCAGAGCTTTTTGTCGTTCCTTCTGCTCATTTGGAACTCCTTTTCCCGATTTTTTCGCGACACTCACATACTCCTCAGTCTTCTCCTCTTCATCCAGCAACAAACCTGGCTGTCTCACCTCTGGCAGACATTCCATCACTTTCATCACAAAGTCATTTTCCTCCTCCCAAACCCGGTTCACAAAATTCACCGTCTTTTTCGCAATAGTTTTCGTCACAACAACTCCACTTTTTAACCTTTTCCCTGCAATTCTCCTCTTTCGTTCTTCTCGCCTCCGCTGTAGTTTCTCCTCCTCTGTTTCTCCAGCACGCAACTTTTTACCCTTCCCCTCCCCATTTTGAGTATCCCCTCCAGCCGGAACTTCCTCCTCCTCAGACATTATACTGTCACTCATTCTTTTACCGCACATGACACCACGTAAAACCTTCTGAAACTTTTTCTTTCAACTATAAACTTTACCTACAACCCATGAACATTTGTCATTTCTACAAATTAATCAGTTAATTACATAAATCACTGTAAAAACCGTTAATTTTTGTAGAAAACACGTGCAAAAGCGTCTGTTTGTTTACAGGTGCATTGATATTGTGCTTTGAACATGTGCTTCTCGAAACTACCAGACTCCGTCTCAACTCGCCCCGTCCTACTTGTCATCAAGCAAAACAACAAAGTCCGCTTGAGGGACTCAAGCCACCCCAATACAATCTCAAGAAAAATTCCAAAAATGGACAAGCAAAGAAAAACTACACTTTTTCTCACAAGAAAAAAAATCTTTATTTTTTCAAAATTTTTCAAAAAAAAACGGAAATCCAACAAGAATGCTAACTTTTTGCTGCATTTTCTTTCTGTCTATCGGCCTCTACAAACTTTTTAAACTTCTCCAGCTCCATTTTTTCCTCTACAGACAACCTTTTACTCCGTTTGTGGTGCCGTCGCTCCTGAGTTTCTTCGACAGGTTGGAGGGACTGTTGTGCATCTTGTTCGACGTCTTGACCGGGACGGGGTCGTCCACAAAGTCCGTACTGGAAGACATTTGCAACTACGAAATAATACACGCAGGGGATAATCCAACAGACAATAGCAAATACCAAACTCAATATCTGCAACCAAAAAACGCAACAATTAATTAAATACCTTCTTTATCTTCTTTTATATATTTGAATGTCTCACTGTGTTAATTATCTTGAAGTCATGATGCGTACAGAATCCTAAATACTTCAAGTCATGAAAATGGTACTTCCTTCCGTATAAGCGATAGAATCTCTTATCATCATCTATATATAGCCCATCAACACTAACTTCATAACAGAACCTCATAATTCCCGCAAGATTCATAGCATCTTGGGCAGTTCCGTTAGTCCGTCCATTGCCCCATTGCCTCACTGGTAACCTCCCCACTTCCGTTGAAAATCTCTGAAGATGAACAATCGCGTACAAATAGTCCCTTTGTTGTTGTTGGTAGGATAATAACGGGAAGAGTCCAACAACCGACTCCTAAACTTCCATAGAGGAGGTAGTAAATTGCAATAAGTTTGCAGTGGTCCTCCATCTCCCCCCGTGTAATATAAGCTGCAACTTGTAACACAGTTAAAACAAGAAAACTTCCGAGGAACACCATATGAAGTATTTCCAACCAACGGTCCTCTCTAAGCAGTGCTTTCTTCGCGTTTCGCATTGCCTCATTGTTTTCATACAGGAGCAATCTTTTGTCGCTAAAGAACTCTGACGTTTTTAAAATCGGAAAGGAGCGCTCCCCATTCACTATATTATTCCACTGGGTATCCTTCCGGTAGTAGTAGATTGCTAAAGCAGTGCACACTATGCACAACGCATATCCTATCAGGATCAACCCTACAAGAATGTCGCACTGGATAAACTGTCTTCCTGGACTGCCAATGCGATTAGGTGGAAGGCATCCAATCCAAGATTGGCCTACAGTAGACTTGGTTTTGGCAGGTGTTCCTTCGTTTTGTGGACCCTTTTCCTCATTGTCTGTCTCTTCTAAGGTATGCTGTTCAAAGTCACGAAGCGCTTTTTGGTCCTGCTCAGTATCTGCCAAGTCGTCGTATTTCCCAGGTCCTGGTGACACTTTGGACATTATATTTCATTGTTGAAAGTCAACAATCGGACAGTCCCTTTCTTCCTCGTCATATTTTCCCTGTTTTTTTTTATTGTATTTTCCACAATATGTGTTTATTTATCGGTGTTTCCTTTCCTACCATCATCATCTGGAAATGGCACTCCAGAGACATTATTTCCAAGGGATACCTTTCTCTTCCCACACAACTCTTACCCATCACGACTCTTACTTGTCACCCCTCAACATATTCTCATTTTCTCCGATATTTCCTCTGAGTATCATTAACTGTCCATCTTATCACAACGAAGTAGTCACCAAATACTATCAACTTTTTTTATCCACCTGTTCCAAACTTGCGTTCCTATTTTTTTCATACACTCATCTCTCCCTTTTCTCCCCTATTGTCCAAGTGCTCAATAAATAATAAACTTTTTTTTTCTTTTCCTAATGAGTTCCCTGAAGCCTAATCCCTACTCTAGCGGAAATCGTGAATTTATTCCCCAAAAAATATCCACTCTCTATATCATTTTCTCTTTTCTCTCTCTCCTCCCGCTTAGCCTTCTCTGTCCAACTTTTTTCTTCTCTTTTTTTATTGGAATGCACTTGCCTAATTTAAACTTTTTTTTCTCTTTTTCCCCATGCGTCATTACAACTTTCTCTTTACTAACTAACCGTATTATTGTAACTTTTACGAAAAAAGGTACTTCATGTTCTCACGTTTTTTTCGCTGTTTTCTCCCAATATTATCCCGGTTTTTACTTCTTTCAACAAACGTTATATTCATTTTTTTGGTCGCCTTTTTTTCTCTCTACCAACCACCGTAAAATATATAGTCGCGGGTATTGATTCTCCGTTTAACTTTTATGTTGAGATCGCATTCCAGATATATTCCTGAGATTCCCCACAATGATGGACAAAAAAATATATAGCTCTATCATAATCATAATATTAATAGTACTTTTACTTTCTTTCGACCGATCGAGCGACAAAAGCCATTCCTTTTCTCTCGGCGTCTTATTCCCATGGCCAGTCTTACTTTCTTTTCTCTTTTTTTTCACAGACATTATTATGTAATGGAAGTGAACAAGTTGAAGTACTTGCTCAAGACCACTGGCTCTCTTCAGTGTTTTGGATGGAAGCCCACTTTCTCCGCTATATATTCTTTTTTTCGGTTGCGGGTAAAAAAGTGCCGTCATCGTTCCTGTTATATTTTTTTTTCTCTGGTATTTCCACACACACTCAAGAGGTTGTTCACTTTTTCTCCTTAAGGACATTTGACAAACGAGCAGTCACATTCACATATTCTTCAACCCTTAAAAAACTTTTTTTTTGCCGATGGTCAAGTGATCCGCTGTTCGGACAGACAATAGATCAAAACCGATCTTGATGTCGTTGGTGATGATAGGCAGGCGAAAACCTTTCTCTTCATCTGCCTCCTATAACCTTTACATATTACATGTAGTAGGAAAAAAAACCACTTTAAAAAGTGTCAAACATCCTTTAAAAAATATTGAAAGCTAAAAAATACTTAAAAGCTTGCAGCCATCAGACCGCACGACATTTTTTTACCCCCTGTAAAAAAAATCCTATCATCTTGTCAGTGTTAACACCATTAGCTGATCATCCATCTCTGGCTAGTGGGCTCACAAAATAGATATTTTTTGTGTGTTAGCAGGGTGAAAAACTAAGTAATATTGAAAAATCGTCAAGAAAAATGCAACATACCGCCTATAACTCATTCAATGTCAAAAGAGAAAAAAAATAGTGTGCCCTTGTGGGACTATGATGGTTAACATACCCGGCTGACATTATTGCTTTCCTTTTTCTTGTACATTGACAAGCAATAAGAAGTCCATTAGAAATTCATAACGCAAGAGCGTTTTCGGTTGAATGGAGGGCTCTTTCATGTGGCACCGCTAAACGGACATAAGTACACGGGGAGAGAAAAAGGATAAAAAAAATCAAAGAGGAAAAAAAATCGTAGGTTAAATGAAATGTGACGAAGGAAAAGGTAGGGAAAAAAGGTGGGATCCTGATGGGGATACTTCAAGGGTGACTGGGTGATGATGATCTTTTTTTTGGAAAGCAAATTTACAGAATAAAAATGAGTGTATAAAAGTAGCCGTAATAAAAAAAAGATCAAGGGATTTGTCAAGACTAAAAAAGTACTTTATACAAAAAAAAAGTATGATTTTAATCATAAATCTTATGTATATCAGATTTGATGACTAAAACTTTTAAATTTGCTCTTTTTACTTCGACTTGGACGCATGCTTTATAAATGCATGTATGCAAAAAGGCCCAGGTAGGGAGACTTTTAAGAAATTAGATTTTCGGATTCGTGTTTGTCTTTGAGAGAAAAGTACAACGATAAATTAGAATATGCGTGTATAGTTGTAGAGTAGTTTTAATGGAAGGGTAATAAATAATGATGGAAAAAGTTGAAGAGAACACCTGCTTTTATGTTCTTCAAGTGGGAGTCTATATTGAATTTGTTGTATGAAAACTATGTGCTTTTTACTCTTTTTGATTTGATCTAATAAAAATAACAGCATGGATTATACGTAATTTCAATAAAGGTTCAAATACAAAAAAAAACCGTCCTCGGAGCGCTGTGGATGTGTGCACATAATTTATTTAAGGAACTTTCTCCAAGTATATCAATAAAGTGAAGCATTAATGATTAAAATAGACATCTCCCTCTCCAGTCTCTCCTTTGAGGAGAAGCCAAGTATATTAGCTGAGGTGCACTTTCACCAGATCATTTCCAATTTTTTTGAAAAGTACTCAGGCAGTTTTAGAAAATTATGCAAATCAGTTTAAATCTCGTAAATAGCTCAACTTTTCAGCTACTTTAAGTGTACATTACATCTTGTCGTTGGCATTAGCCTAAGTTCTCTTTTTCAAACGACTCTTTCAATATCCAATTGTACTTTCTTTAATGGCTCAACTCAAAGTCTCTGTTTACTTTTTAAGTCAAAGGGAAAGTGGAAAAGAGCTGGAAGCATGAGCGCTGCTTTCTTCCTCCGTATTTTTCCCCATCTTTCCCTCTTATATAAAACAAAGCACAAATTTCACAACTTTTTTTCTCTCCTCTTTACATTCAAACAAAAGTTTGCAGATTTTTTTTTCTCCCAAAGCTACATATTTCATCTGCCCACGTTCTTCTTTCACTTAGTCTATTACCTGGAAAAAAAAGAAAAGTTGTATCATAATAAAAACGCAATTATGACACAGCCACATCATCCACTTTGTTGATTTATTATCTCTCTTGATAATATATTTATGACATTTGACCTAGAACCATGTATTTTATCCTCCCAGACAGACTTTCAAACTTGCTTTCTTTTCTCAGTAGAAATAAAAAATCTGTTATATTTTCTCTACTTCGTTTCACAACTGTTCCCTTAAAAAAAAATCTCAAAACGTTCAACCAGTTGATAGAATAAAATAAGAGAAGAAAATTCCCTGAAAGGTTCTTTTTTATGGAAAAATCGTGAGCAATAAACAGATTCCAGAATTGTATTCTCTTTTTTTTGGTAATGTATTCACCCTATAAAATTGCACACCAGTCCGGGTGCTCAAATTATACTTTCAATTTTTTGTTCCTTTTTTTCCTCTTCCTCTCTCAAAATGATTGACAAGTGCATTGATTTTCTTGTAAGTTGTAAAAGAGAAGAAAAAGAGAAAATCTTGAACCAACAGTGTTGATGTTTCTGATAAAAGAAACCCTTCTTCACATAAAAAATTCTTCCGGCGAAGACGAAACTCCAGATTTGTTTTTCTTTTAAACCCAAAATTGTAACTTCTTTCGGCAGGATACTTGCGAAAAAAAAATCCTTTTTTTATATTGCTTTTCTTTTTTTTCAGTTAGACATTTTATTGAAATGAAGGAAATGGGTGCACACATACTCAGTCACACAAATAATATTGAATGAGTGGTGAAATGAATGCAGGTTTTTTTTCTCTCACTCTCAAACTAGAAAAGATTTTAATAGAAAGGATTTGCATGAAATGAGTTATGCAAGGAGAAAAAGAAAGTTTATTTTTTTTACGAGAAAACGACAATGACAAGCATTTTTTTGTCTGGATTCCCTGGGCATTGACATTTTTTTCCTGGCCTGTCAAAATAATGCCTGAAGTGTTTTCCCTACCCAAAAAACGGCCGTGGGGGGAAGTGTAAGACGGAGAAAATGAAATTGGAATCCTTGAAAATGCATCACACGAAGATCCCCATTGAAATGAGAAAATTGGCATGATATTTATACTAGTCTTAGAAAAGAAAACGATAGTTTTGCTGAGGCGAGCATATTTTTTTAAAGGAGACTTGAGACTTTCTCTTCTACGTTCTAATTCATGTACAGGAGGCGAAAGAAAGTTGGGGTTATTCATGTTGAATGTCAGTGGCAATGAGTAACAATTAATCAGGTGTGTCAGCAAGAATATCTATAACTTTGTAAAGGCTTCAGATCTCCGAGAGAAAAGAGATTTAGAGAAATACATAAACATAAATAGGGCGTCACGCACATTTTCTGTCAACTGAACTTTCCCCAGAGTTTTTGGCTAAAGGTTGATCAAGAAGTATGGATGAATATATTCATGGTAAAGTTTTTTTTGGTCGTGTTCTGCTGATTCATCATAAACTTGTTTGTCGACTGACACTTGGTATATTTGTCGGGTCGACGATAGTGTGAAAGAGAAAAAAAACTCCAAAAAGAAAATTTATTCTCAAGAGAAACTTTTGCTTTTGCTGCAGTACTTTCTCTTGGCCATGTAGCACCCATTATTTATCAAGTTATCTTAAGCCATAAGCTATTTAGCTGGGAAGGTAAGAAAAGTGAAAAAAGCGAGTAAAACTTTTTTTCCCCTTTTCGGGACGATAATATTTTGAAATTGGGGCGTTTCGATACATTTACTTGGGAAATATATACTGATGACTGGAGCTAATTTGCTTGGATACTTTCTCCATTGGGCTTCCAAAACTTGTTTCAGGCTCACTAATCATCCCGGTTAAACTTAATTGAAATATGAGTTAATATTCTAAAACAATAAATCTTTGTAGGTTATTTACGTGCACGCGGGTGTTGCTGGTATCCTGTCAAAATTAATGGTTTTAGTAGAACTAGCAAAAAATACTATAAACATTCTCGGCAGCTGCTTTCCGTCCTCAGTTTTTTTATGTAGGCTTCTGAAGAAGGTGTGAAGAAGAGTTGAGCTTTTAGGTAGATAGACTTTTCTTCATATTACGGGAGTATTGATGCCGATCATTTTGTGGGGATGCAACTTTTTTCCAAGAGAAAGTAGCAATTTTAGTGGAGAAATTTCCCTTTCATTACACACACACTCTTCTTCTCTCTCCTTTCCACTCACACCAGTTTAATAAGTCAGCCAGGAAAGAAACAAGAAGAATGAGTGGTGAAACTACCACACTTTTTGCCACCGTCGTAGAGGAAAATATGAAAAGATTTTTTTGGGGACCATTTTTTACACCAATTTCTCATTTCTTCTATTTTCACGGAGAAATTTTTTTTTTCACCGTTTTCCAGGTTTTTTCCTCTTCCTGGTCGCATTCATTTCAGTTCAGAATGGGATAAAAATATCTACGTGTTGAGTGCTTTTTTTTTACTTCTTCAGCCTTTCCCTTGCAACAGCAATAACAATTCTCATCTGTCTGCATTATTAATTCTTTGTGATTTACTAGCACCTAATATTTCTCACCAGAAATAAAATATTATGTATATCCCGCACATTTTTCTTGCTAAAACCTATCCATACGTAGATCCATATCTTGTTTTCATTCCAAGAAAGAAAAAGGAGTAAAAGTAGAGAAAAGAAGATGATGTAATTGCATTTTAAAATTGGATTTCTTTCCTGTTCTTTTTCTTGTTCATTTCCACTCGTTCAATTTTCTCTGGTTTTTGCGGCTTTTCATTAATGGCTCGTCTTTTGATTTTTTTTCTCTTCTTGCGACCACAAGAAAAAAAAAGGAACAAGTTGTTGAAGAAGAAAAGTAGTTCTTTATACTAATCCCAAACTTTTCCTGAAAGAGTATAAAAGAAAAAAAAAGTATCTTGCTAGATTGCACATACAATGCAGGCGACCGGTATTAGCCTTGTTTCTTATTCCCCAGTTTGTTTTGACTGTTGCAATTCATTTTGGTAGGCTGCTAATTTCATATGACGCAATAAGAAAAAAAAGGGTTCCAAATGGATTTTCGCAATGAAGGACAATCATAACTGTTGTCATTATCGCCCTCATGATGGTATGAAAAGTAGACAAATGAGTGAATCTGTCCTACTAACAAAAAAACGTTGAATGCCTTAAAAAAGCTTAGTGAAAGTTTTTTCGAGATTCACGAAATAGCAATAGTAATAATAATGGAAGTAATAGGAGTAAAAAAATATCCGCCCACTGACGACAACCCAAGTTTTTCAAGTTTTTTTTTCCTTTGCCCGCACATAGCCCACTCTAGCAACCATTTTTTTGGCGATACTTATGAGAACGGTTCATGCAAACGCTATAAATCTCATGTCGACAATCACAGCAGTAGCAAAGGAGCAAGAGAGGAATCTTGTTTCTGGTGTGCTGGTTTTCTCCTTTTCAACAGTCAAAATATCATGATCATCCTATAGGAAAAGAAAATACTTTGGGTTGCTTTCTCTTCTCACGAGTAACAGTTTATTCCAGGTATGTACCTACTTAAATGTAGCTTTTCAAATAGAATTGGACATTTTACCGAAAAAAAAACGGTTTATATGTTTGTACCACAGCCACTTGTAAGTCTGTAAGGGAAAGCGACTCCCCAAAAGAGCTTGCTAAAGAATGAATACACGAGGAGAAAGTGGTTTTTATTTAAAAAGAAGGGGGAAAATTTGGGGGGAGAGAAAAAAATCCAGTAGAAAAAAAAAGATGATGATATTATGGTATATGTGCTCTCCATAAAATTGCAATTTGGCGGAGGATGTGAAAAGTGGAGAAGTGGATAAATGCAAATCCAATTGCTCTCTGTCTCTCCTTCCCGGTTTCCCATTTATCTACCTATTTCTATCCATTTATGAGGGTACTGCTGCTTAACATAATAAAATGGGTAGTAGAAATATACTTATACCATCAACCGCCCCTTGTTCCACATACAAAAAACATTTTTTTCAGTCTCTGCATAATACATACCATCATCATATCTATTATAGATGACTTCCTAATGGGATACATACATGAGCAGAGTTTTTTTTGGAGAGAAAGTGGTTCCATTCAAAAAATTGAAATGTTACAAAAAAAAATGTGCTTTCACCAGAAAAAAATTTTCAATTACAATGTGGCCGATGTAATAATAGCTTTAAAAAACATGCACATATATCATACATTGGAAAGAAAACAGACTTTGGATCATCAAAAAACCAGGTTTTTCCCCAGGTTTTGTCCTACAATCTATGTGGAAGAGAGTTTTAAAAAAATATCTCTGTTTTTCTTTGATTATCATGATAACCTTTTTCCCCGAAAAAATAACAGGGTTGTTTGTTGATGATGATTATGTAACTTGTAATGTTATGATGATGACGGGTGTGTGTGTATGTGTGTACAAATGATGAGGAAACATGAAAAGGAAACAGAAAAAACTTGTTTTCCCCTAGTTTTCTCCACGTGACTGATTGATGATGAATAAGAAAACAATATTCGCCTTTTTCTCCTTCTTTTCTCATTTTCAAGTAGGAGGAAATAACCCATAACTTGTTAGCAAGAAAGAGTAGTTTAACTTGTACAATTTTCTTGGTGAGTTATTAGGGAAAAAAAGTCTATGGAACAAGAACATCATCTACTAAAACGGTTACACTCGATGCCGCCGGAAGGAAGGTAAAGAGAGAGAAAATAAAATGTTACTAAAACTCGTTGAGTCAGCCGTAAAATTATAACGGGCGGTGGTAGGTTTTGCTTCTCAACAAAGAACCAATGAAGAGTGTATCTATCAACGTGTTCCAAAGACCAAAAGGGTAAAAAAGAAGAAGTCCCAAAAGAAAACCTTTCTTTTTTTTTGTATAGACGCAAAAGAAAAAAAAAGAAGTAGGTATCCAGCTACCAAAACCGGGACTGTTTTTGTTCGCCTTTTTTTGTATATTTTCAGGAACAACAAGAGTGGGAAAATAAGGCAAAAAGAAAATGAAGTTGCTGTCTTTCTCCTTTTCAGCAGCCTCTAACCAACCAAACAAACAAATGGAGAAGTCGCTGACATCTCATTTTTCTTTATGTCTCGCCCAACTCTCCTGCTAATTCTCACACTCTGCTGCAGCAGCTCAAGAAGAAGAATTGGTGAAGAAGAGAAAAAAA
>JAAXOA010000284.1:0-27426 GCA_036561885.1 Salina celebensis
GCAACCTTTTTGATCACGCAAAACAACCTCGATTCGAACCAGAATTTTCAAAGGAAACAAATCAAACTCAAGTGTTTCACCCTTTTTGAGAATCACTGTACATGTTTTATTAGGCTACTGAGACGGAGTATTATGTATAGCGAACGATAAAAGTTATGGAGCACAAATTGTGTTTTGGTGGTGCTTGTCACAAGCTTTTGGATATAAGGGCCACAAATGAATGAAGTATGATGCCTCAGACAATTAAGGCTATTTTTTGTTTTGACGTTCAGCATCTTAGTAAACTGTACGGGAATAGACTATTTAGAATATAAATGAACAAGACATATTTTAACTGATTCATTACTACCTGATCAAGTTATATTCGAATGCCAGCCCCCTCGAGGTCACCGCAGCACAAGTATACGGCGAGCGCAGCAGACAAACAAAAAGTCCCGAGATGAAACAAAGCTGAGATTTTCTACCAATCTATTACAATCTAGGATAAACAATTTATTACATGATACATACATTTTCATCCCAATAGGCGGAACAGAACAATTCTGCACCATAACCGTGATGCGCTCAGGTCATAGGCCACTAGGTGTGTCATCTTGTGTTTTAACACTAGATATTTCGAAACCTCTGGATAACTTCTCTTTGCGAAGAGAAAAGAACAATTGGCCAGAAGGAATAATCTTTAAATGCAGAGGTGAAAGTTAATAGAATTGGATGGATATTATTTGTTAGCTAACTACTCTGGTCTCTTCTGTCCTGCTCCAGTACTAGTACATAGACGGAGAAACACAACAATCTTTGGCTCTCAACAGATACTCGGAGTAGCAGCGCTCTCTGCACCTGCATTAAACAGCATGCTGTAACCAAGTACAATTTGGCGTTTTTCGCTATAGCAAATTCAATTACGCATTGGTCTCTAGCCGCGGTAAACAATAGATAATACTACTTCGAAAAAACAATACACACCACCACTGTTGTGTATTATGAAAATATATATCCTGAATAGTATAAAAATATAAGTCCTAAATCCAAACGTACTGATTGTGACCCTGTTAGCACACAATTTGAAATTAACTCTTGGTTGGACGTGTTTGAAATAAAGTGTACCGTTGATGATATCACTTAATCTGTATACAATAATAATCATCATCAATAAATATACATATTCAACTTTTCATCATCATCATCATCCTTCTTGATTTCTTCATTCACTTATTTTTTTTTTCATTTTTCCGACCACTGTACTGAAAACAGCAAACCCAACTGGTTGACCATGTCTACCCTGTGCAACAGCATACGTATGGCTGATTGGAGATGCATTTCTCTCTCTGTCTCTCTCTCCTCTTGTTGCCTTTGGGTTTCGTCAGTCGTTTCATTCATAAAATGTAAACTGCATACCTTCATATATTTTATGAATCATCAATAGATACTCTATGTTACACGAGCATGTACTGCATTCCACTCACAGCAACACTGAAATAAATATTATGGCTCACCTTTACTATTATTATGCATACATTTTTTGACAAGCATCGTGCCAGCATTTGGTAAACAGACGAAATGGAACTACATATCATCATGGTGTATATTTGTACACTGATAATTCTCTTGTAAGCATTAGTATTTTTGTTTAATTTCTATAAAGACTTAAAATTATACCTCACGATATGTTTCACAGAAAGAGCTTGCTTTCAGGCAAACTGCAAGGACCCGTAGTGAGCGATGGTACCAAGTTGTTTTTCACATTTTTGTACTGCTCACAGAGTGTGTGCTGAATTGAAATCATGGGATACAATGAGTCCTGCGAACATTAAATGTACAGACGGTTTTGAATTAAAAGATACTTGTGCTCGTAAAAAAGAATCTATTCTGTTATTGCTGACTCCTTGAGTCTATCCACTGAGGAGGATAAAGGCTGCCTGGCGTTATTTTTGCGGCGACTGATACTCATTTTTTCTCTCTTGTTTTGATACATACGTTTAAAACATCGGCTGAACCAGTTTACCATCCGCTACCCGTTTTGTATCGTCATTCATTATTCATTCCATTTTGTCTGTGTAGATTATATCATGAAGCCAAGAGCAACACAAATAGTTTAAGTACTACTATTGCAGTTTGAAACTCGACTTGTTTATGTACTTATTTATAAATAACGCCATAGTTTGACTACACATAATTCTAACGAAGAAGATCCTGTTTATAGTCAAAGCGTTTCAGTATGAAAGGCTTTGCATTTTATAAAGATAAATGACGCTTTCGAATGAAAACAAAGAAATATGTATGTGAAGCGTTGCGAGACGGCAAAAAAAAGTTGGTTCAATTCATTTTCTACGGCCAAGTGCCAAATGCTACAAGTAGTGAACTCTTCTATTTCATTTTAGCATTATCGTGTTGAGTTTACCAGGTTTTAGCTTCTGTGAGCTTTTGCATGCAAAGACACCCGTTTCTCAATGTTGATCTTGTTCAAACCCCAAAGAGGATTAATAAAACTGTCAGAAATTTCTGAAGATAACGTTGGAAACATAAAAGAGATTAAGAGATAATCATAATTTGAACATGAAAGTTACGGATATTGTCGGAAAGAAATGACTAGTAAGGAATCTGAACGACAATAACTTAGAAGATGTAGTGTGTTATCAATTACCATAAAACGCTAAAGTCTCCTGCAAATGAACAATCTATAAATACGTAGGATTACCTTGACTTCTCCATGCAGATTTGCTGAGGATTGTGTTTCGGATGCCGACACTTTCGTTGTCCCAGGACAGGACTTCCGTTAAGGATGAAAACTAAATTCGATATTTTATCCATCAAAACTTCTCAAGTGTTTACCGACATGAAGAAAATTTGTTTGTTACAATTGCCGACTTTCAGGTGCATATTAAAAGATTTAGAGTTCTAATAATGACACTCATATACTCACCTCAATTATCAATAATATAGAATAAAATTATAATTATAAATTCCAGAGTTATATAGAGAATTATAACTTATTTAGTTTGTATTAAATGATGAATCCTTTCGTTAACTCATCAGATCATAATCATAAACTAATACTCAGATATCATAGGGAATGATAGAAATAATCTCAATAACAAGAAATGCCACACAATCAAACTTAAAATGTCCAAAGGATAGTTACGAGAATCTTTCCATTTTATGTCGCTATCAACAACACGAATGGGATTTCACTGCATAAAATTGACTTCCGGTAGTTTTCAGAAAACGTGTACTTATTCTGTCAGTATCTGAGACAGTCCGTATTGGGAATACAACAATGCTCAGCAGCATTTTATCAAGATTCAAGAGAATGCTTCGTTGTTCTCTAACTAGAAGATTAGGAGACTAAAAAACTTGAATGAGTAAGATAGAAGCGCGTGACGTGGTGAATGAGTGTACACTCGTCTATTTTTTAGTTAGTTCATACATCA
The DNA here is from genome assembly GCA_036561885.1 of Salina celebensis. Taxonomy (NCBI): domain Eukaryota; kingdom Metazoa; phylum Arthropoda; class Collembola; order Entomobryomorpha; family Paronellidae; genus Salina; species Salina celebensis. The sequence goes on from JAAXOA010000284.1 coordinate 3,429, forward strand.
ATCAGATACAAACAACCAATTGCAGATCTCAGAACAACGATTTTTTAAAAATTGCGAGAATGGTGATGGACTTTTCAGCGGGTTATTCTTGAACCTGCAGTGATATGCAATTTTTACAAACCACCATTTAACCCTGTTTCAAATTTACTTTGATAAAAATAGAGATAAACATTTAAGTCCATGATGTATGAATACATGCATCTACACATTATGAATGCATTCTTATTTGCCAACCCAGTGTAGCTATTGAGAATCACAGCTTTGCTACTCTTTATTGCAAACTAACATAAGTGTTAAAATTGGTTAGTCAAAGGTTGCGAAGAAGATTACCTTTCTTCCTCACTTCTACAAGCATACAGTCCACAGTGGAGTATCGAACTACGCAAGGAAATCAACAATGAATCCTTGCACTCACAAAAATTGCCTTTATACTCACATTTAACCAGATGTATGTAGTTGTAGCAAAATACACGAAGCTAAATGTGCAGATTTATGCCATCCGCTGTATAAAGTACGTTCGAAACTAATATGTAGTAGAAATATGTCAAGTTTAGATCATCACTCTCACTGTGTGTCCCCAGCAGTTCTTCCTGCATAAAATTGAATTTATGCTATACTTTCTTCTTCGCTAGGAACTCACAGCTTTACTTGAGTACACATAATTCATGCTTTTTAAAATTAAAATGCTCGTAAAGAGGAACATGAATGAGCAACTTGAAGTGTGTGTATGTATTCAACACCAATATGTTCATGCTGTAACACTTACATAGTCTCATATCTATTCGTATTTTGATTTGAAAAACATTACTTCGAAATTATCAGCCCTCTATGAGTTAAGGTAAGTCAAGAAAATCTATAAGGATCTTCGCCTAAACGACGACTTTTACAAGTATCTTTTGCTTCGACCTGCTATAAGTGTTGGTTTACTACGGGTAAAGATTCACACATAAGATTGTTCATTTCAGACTTGTGAATGAGAACCTCTCGAATTAAAAACCAAGATATTATGAAGAACATCAAGGCAAACGATGGGATACATGACTTTTTTATACAGCCGTTCTTCACCCATCTCCTAAGTTTCAGCCTCAGATTATATTCTTTCTATCAGATACATTTCTCTCCTTACTTTAATATTAAACCGTTCAACGTTGTCGTAAAATGAACTTTTGGAGCTTCATCAAGTTAAAATTAGCTAACTAACTGTGCTTAATTGAAAGAAGATAATTACAACAGTTTAATACGATATCTTATGTCCAGGAGATTGAATGACGTTTTGCATTATGATAGCTTGCCATGTCGTGATGAAGATATGCCCAATAGTGTAATATTTTACTGTTTAGATTTCATTGTACACAAAAAGCAATATTACATCATGTTTCGTTACTGTGTTCTGTCCTGACATGAGTGCATTTAATGGCGTCAATTGTTCCACACGAATTGGGATGTATCATAACAATCGTATTCACGATGTCTGGCACAGAATTGTAGTGACACTTTTAAGATGATGATGAATTACTTGACCAAATACGTAGCTCTGGCAAGTACTTAGGTGAGCCACGATGATATATGTAGCTTTCAACCAACACTACACATTCTTGTACGTAAACTACTTTTCAACTTTCTGGTTCTCCCACTCAAGTTGAAGTATATTTTTCCTGATTGGAACACACCCTTTAACCATCTTAGGTACAATGCAAAGCAGGAAACAGCAGAGATTCCTTGTCCTTCACGACGCCAACTCACATTTTACAAGAAACAAACCCCCATTGTTATGTAGGATGTTTTCGACAGCATAAAGTCAATGATTACACTTTGACCTAAGTCTCGCGTAAACACACGGAAAGATCCCGTGTTGAGCTATTACGCAAATCAAAGTATAAGATGATTGACTAAATAGGCTTACAATACTCGATAACCAATTGCTTTCATTTACTTGTTAATTAATGAGAAAATCGGGTCCTGCCTGGTAGCTATATTCTACGCTCTCTACTAGAATTATACCTACCTTGAAATGTGCTTGCACTGTACCTACCTATCTATATTTCGGTGTTTACGACATTGCGAGTAAACTGATGATGGGCGTTTAGTTCATGATTATTTTCACTAATTGTAAGCATAATCGTAGGCTTCTGGACTGGATAAATTGCCAAGTAGATGTAGCTACTTCATCTGGATGCGGGAGTTGTCTGTCCAGGCCACGTGGTGGAATGCTAAAACCAGCAAACCATTCTGAAATTGCATGTCCGTAAAGAGTTCTTCAGACCGAGCTCTCTTTCAACACGGTCGTTCCCACGTTGTCAAACGACTGTTTCGAATTATATACATCTCTATTCAGACACATCTGGGTTTAAGAATTACTACTGTACGTGCTGATTACTAGATTACTTCAAGTACTGAAGGTTCATTTTTATGTTTCAATGTTCGGTTTATTAGTTTGAACAGTAAAGAGAAGGTATTCATGCCAAAGTATTTGGCAAATTTGTTTTTTATAGCCATCGAATAATAATCTGACGAGATGGCTCTAAAAACTCCAAATGTTTCCAGCTTAACGACTGGATGTACGAGCTCTTTCAATGCTTAATATAGTTTCGAAGCTGAACGAATCCACGAAAATGATATCACTGAAGCCAAGCATACAGTCAACGTAATCAATCAGCAATTATGGACCTCACTCCGGCAAGATACCACAAAGTAATGGACATACAAACTCCCAACAAGATTATCATATTTGACATGAACCCTTATCCTGCTACATATGTCATACGCCTTCAAGAAAATTTGTTTGAATTTTGGTACAATTTGAATATGAAAAATATCAAGGTCTTTGGCTCACTAGGCTTCCCTAGCTACCTTCATAAGCTTGCGTTTGCTATAGTGTCTAGAAACTGCAAAGCCATGTTATTCGTGGCTTAAGATATCCATCAAGTTTATTTGAAATCGATAATATGTCGCAACCTATACTATAGGTACAGACAGACACACAAACCTAAACGTATGGCAGTCATGATATTATAAACATATTTCCGTTCCATAGTATTTTTTTGTCTTTCTACCATTTTCCAGTTTTTAAGCTTAGATTTTTATATGATTCGTTAAATTTTATAATAAAAGGAGATCTCGATCCGACACATGTGCATAAACTATAGGCACATATGTGCCTGTTTTCATGAATGAAATTTTACTTGGCCTTGTAAAGGCATAATTTTAGGGATCGTTAGCCCCTACACTGTATTCTTTACAGTACATAGTACTATAACGTGCGAATGATCATTAATTGTAACTCTACTGTGTGGCTGTCTACATTAATTCCACTTTTAAAGGAGTGCTAAATGTTCAAACTGGCTTGCGGCGGTTGAAATCCTACAGGACAAACCCGTGCTAACATATAGAATGCATACCGAAAATGATACTAATAATACTAGTAGCTTGCATGGGTTAAATTTGCCATTTCCTACACAAACACGGTTACTTCAAATGCATATCTACATAAGATGTTATGATTATATGGACGGTTACGGACTTCGCCAGTTAGCAACTCTGCTGAAGCATCTTTGTAAAGTCATATAATCATTCATCATATACCTACATTACGATTCTACGAGAGCTAGGTCTCACAATCAAAGCACTGCCAGGAAGCTTGCTCATTCAGCATTTTTTTCTCAATGAACTGTGGCAAAAGTTGAGTAGGAAACTTGCCATTTATAAACGATAATATTTCTGCATTCATACGCACAATTTACTGCTGTGGCATGGCTACACCCTGGCTATTACAGAGACCATCTTTTCCTCGTCTATTTAAAGATATCCCAATGAGTAGAAACCTCATTTTCGCGTCGCTTACATTTCGAGGCGGGTGAGGCAAAAATGACGGCCTACGCTTGATAATCTAGCTGTAGCATGAATGAATGAAATCTACATTGTTCGTCGTAGTATGTTTAATGCATTACACGAAATCTATATTGGCGGCATGCCTAGAATTTCGTACGAAGGAGGGATGGCATAAACCAAAATGTATATGGCATGCAGTTAAATATGCATCCACAATAATATGCATCATGAGAATTAAGTTAAGTCGACAAGGTTGAAGTTGATGCCTGTAAACAGGTAATTCACCATAGACTTCAGAGGCCGTTGAACGCGCACGTTCGTTCGTCCTTTTATTCCTCATCTGTTGTAGAATATTATCAGGATAATCTGTAGAATAATTCAAGGAAAGATTTCATTCATTCATTCATGCTGGCAGTCATTCATTCATTCAAAAAATCTTCCCTTCTGTATGCACACACATACTTTGATACAGCAGATAGAAGCAAAATGTGCGATTATGATAATTTTCACCAAATACATGGTATGTACATGTACGTGGAAAAATCTTGCATTTTCATATATTGATGAGGCAATAATGAATAAGATAATGCAACACTAACCATGTGTATACATAAGGTAGAGAGGACTCCACTACCATGGATGCATTATGTACATAACTCGTTGATTCAATCCAGAAGATTTCTATCTGTATCCTATCTGGTTTAATAATTGTCAAATATGACCAAGTTGGAAACTTGAGTGCAGAAAATGTGCACATTGGGCAAATTTAATACTTTTCATAATCTGCTTGAAGAAACCGTCAATTCAATAATCAATGTACATCCTTAAAAAACTAAAAGTCACACTCTTGGTCCATATTGACGTGGATTCGTTTGAAACGAGGGCCAAATATCATGGTAAATTCAAAGTTGCATTTTAAAGAAACGAAATGAAATCCTACTCCTGAATTGGAAAGATGTTGAAGTATTAATTAGCTATTTAGTTTCACTAAATCCCAGCTGTATTTAGTAGTATTATTGCATTGGTATTGTAAAAGAGAGAGCGGTCGTTGGATTCTCTTTCCTGTTGTCGGGAAAAAGGAAGCAAAAACGAAACATTTCCATCTTTCTTAGGTACGGCTATACTAGAAAACGATAATAGTAGAAATATAGAGCTCAATTGCTTCCACGATCGACGCTAATCAATCCGTGTTTATAAAAACTTAAAATTTGAACTACAGTGGTTGCCTTTATAAGATTTGCCTTTGCTCATAACATTACAAGGTACACTATAACTGTTAAACCTTGTGTTGACCAAAAACCGTAAACCGTTATATTAGATACAAATACGAGAGTGACAATTTAGATCAGATGAATCAATGAATTCGAACTACTGGCTGCTTAATTTAAGATCCTGGCTTGTAAATCGCTCATGAGTTTTTAGCTAGATGATACATGCCTGTACTGATAGTTACAAACTTATGATTGGTATTATGGTTATAATAAGTTTTAAATCTCGATAGTACAGTAGAATGTCTTTCATTCACCCCTGCTTGCTTTCGCACACGAAGCGCATAGGCTTGGATATGACATGGTAATGGTAAGGTCAAAAAGCTAATGATGTCTCAGAAATAAACAAGCAGACAATTGCATTCATGAAATCATGAACTCTTATAAGAGTCTCATTAGTGAACTGTTGTAGTATGAATTTAAACGATACATTTTGCCAGTTCAATAATGCGTGGAAAGGGCAATGGAATTTTCCAGTCAAATACATTCAGCCAATTCTCCACTATTTATTGTACAAGTAGAAATCCCGACTATTTAAATTCTGAGGCTGAAACATTTTGATTCAAATTATCGTGACCACAAGATATACCCTTCAACCCAAGCTATGTAAGTTTACGATGAACCACATATCGATTGCAAATGCTTACGAAACTTACTTTTTGCTAATTTAAAGAGTCTTGTTAAATTCTTCGTGTAACCCCTTGGCAGTTTGATTTCATTTGACAAACGTGTAAATTTCAACTTTTCATTCAAGAATCTCAATGATGTACAAAATGTGGCAATAGGCTTCGAAGAATGGGGTGAGCATTACGTTTGAAAAACCTTTCATGACGTTAATACATCCTACCTAGATATTCGTAAATATGTAACGTCATCACAATTCGGAGTAGACATTTGTTACATTCAATGCAATTTGGGTAACTTATATGAAAAACTGGAGATGAAATCTGCCTCGGGCACAGGAAGTCGTGGATAAAGGTGTCTTTTCACACTCTTACGTTGTCATTTGTTGAATACTAGGAAAATAGTCTCATTCCTCGTCTGTCATGGTAAAAGATTGTATCCCATTTTCTTGCATGTGGTATTAAAGTCGGCGACAAAAAAGCTATTAGCAGGAGAATATCTATTAACAACTGGTACCTACAGCGGATGTACATTTTTTTGAACTCAGTATTATATATGTATGAAATATACGATTCTACCTTGAAAAGTTTAAAATTTTCTGAAGCATGTACATGTATCTTCTTCAGGAATCATGATGATGAAACGAATGAATATGAATGGGTAACAACACTTTTACGCTAGAAACTACAACCTACTTATTACGTTTTATTCTTCAATGATCTTGGCATGAAACATGGTTCATTCAAAAATACACCTATTATATACACATTTCATTCTCGTTCATCTTTCTTCTAGGGGTGGCTGTTTACAATGATGGGTTTCCGGTCGTGATTCTTCTTGCAACTCCTATCTTCCTGGTATACACGGTTCAACATTTAATGAAAGTATAGCTGAATGGCTCGTACGTTTTCTGTCTATCTGGCTACTGTATGTATCGTTTCGGACGCGGCATTATATTATCATGAACGTGTTTGTATCAGTACGCTGTTACCTTTCTTTAAAATGTGAAGCTTAACATTTCTCACAAAAAAACGGTCTAAAGTTATTGCAGGTCAAATCAATGGTACATAAAGGAAATGAAATTCATACTGGTGACTGGAATGAGCTAAAAATGTTTCATCTACCGCAAGGTGCCTAAAACTTACGCTCAGCTTATTCGGATCTAATGTGAATTCGCAACTTTTCTACGTTATGATATATTTGGTAGTTTTACTTACTTCACGCTGGCAGGATGTTCATACAACATTTGTTCAGAGATGAGAGGCAAAATCTAGTGAGGTCCAAACCCCAGTTGTGTTGTATTTACAATGAAAATTATCCCAAATCACAACCTTCAAAAATGAGTCTGTGCCAACAATATATTTGACCATAAAGTCCTTTTTAAGGAACATCATTGAAAGTGCACTGCTATTTTACGCTTGTACACAGATAATTTTTCAGTATTATATATGAATGAACACGGGACTGAATTATGAATGGACATACGTAGAAATGGTATCATAAAGCAGCTCGAGGTGGGAAAAAATGAGCTGCAGAGCGGACTGCTTTTGCTTAAGTAGATTTTAATGATTCCCATTGTAGAGGGCTGGAGTAAAATATTCTAAATGACATTCATACTGAGGCAAACAAGACTAGTAGCTTTTGTATGAATGGGATTTTTCTAAAAACAGGAGGCCTAAAATATACTGCATGGGAATACTTTAGCTAACATTAATGCAAACCATTAAATGAGAGTCAAAATAAATACATACGCTATTACGTGAAAAGTGAACGCTTGTTGAGATCATAAGGCTGCTGTTGCTGTAGAAATTACTCAGCTTCCGTCCCTTATTTTATGTTTAGTACCTACAACCTAGGTATATGTAATATGAGCATGTAGGAACTGGCGATACGCAGTATTATTATTTTCATCTTGTATCTTCACATAGTGTCCGTCATGTGAACATTTTAAGGAAAAGGCGGATGTTCACTTCATGATTTTATGTACCCTCAGAAGGGCAGAAGAAACAGGAGCATGGTAGAAAAAAGGGGGAGCGTGACATTTAGAAAAGTTTTCTTTCTCATCGGAAAACAGACTCTTCAACTTCCTTTCCATGATTGTCGAGTGTAGACAACTGTCGACCGAGCAAACAATAGGTTTTCATGACATCCGGCTCTTTTATGAGCTTAAAAACATCTTGGAACGGAAACGGATTTCAGGAGGTTAAACCCTGATTTAGTGATATCTTTAAAGATGGGAGCATTTCAAATTTATACTAACAAATATTACCATGCCGTTTCTAATACGGGATTTTACTGGCTACGTTTACGTAAGGTAAAAACACGTAAAATGGGGAGTATTGAGTATTAGACGAAACAAACATCTAACCTACATTTTCAAGTATGGATTTGAAAAATGAGCATCAAGAAATGCTGGTCACATCCATGGAATGGTAATTTAAGTCTTTTTTCAGCTGAAAAGTATCAAGAAATTCCCAAGATACGCAACACATAAGTTAGTATTCTCTACTTCGCATCAAAATCAGATTAGCAGCAATGACGATGATTTGGAAAAGAGCCACTGCGAGACTTTCTGCTCAAATACAATGGTTCCAAAATCCTTAAGCTTCTTCTCCTTTGGGCGTTAGTGCTTCTAGGATTCGTGAATGAATGCTCTAAATTGCTCTGAACAATCACGGGTTTCGTCAACCTTGCCATTTTATATCTTGACTTTTTTATGTACTGGCGCCGGCTTTTGTGTATTTTCTCTCTGCCATAACCATATAAACAAAATCAATTGTCGCATCGTACAAAATTTTAATACAAAAGTAGGTAGTTTTCGTGGGAAACTTTTCGTCTCTATTATTTGCTACACTAACTCTTGATCTTTCCGTATGTCATTCTGGTTCATCTAAGTTGCCGAAATCCGTAGTCAGTCGAAGTAATTACAAAACTTACGAAGTCGGTTTATTTTACGATGAGCTTTAGCAAAGTTATATTTTACACATGAATAAAGTGGCTAAAAGCAAAACTGATCCTATAGATTTCATATAATCCTATGTATCCGGCTATAGAAAATTACGTCAGTAGTGAATCAACTTTTGAATTAAATTTGCAGATGTTTTGAGACTTGGTGCTATCACCAAGTTTAACATCAATTTGTCAATCCTTTCAGTTTTTGGAGTAAGCCACACACAGTGGGCTAATGAAATAACTTGTCAGGTTTCAAACTTTTCGTCAGTCAGATTAGGCATCCATAATTGCGAAATAGATCGTAAAGTAAAGTGTTATGGAGTATGCTTGATCAGCGATTATTATTGACCTTGTTTCGCGAAACTTGCATTTTTTTATTAATCACGAAAATATGCAGAGCTACATACATATCCTTGAGGATGAATTAAATTTCATGTTCTAAAAGATGCTGAGTATAGTTTTGATTATGTGATACCAAGAAGCAACATCAACTAATCCATTGACGATTACGGGTATATGTCTTCTTTGGTAGTGAAGCATGGCCAAGAAAAATGTGGAGAGATTAAAACTTAATGTTTCCTGTAGCAATAATTTAAGGATGTTTAAAAATATTAATGTAAACTAAAACTTAATCTCTTGGTATGCTAAACGCAATGACCCTATACTAGCTTTGTCATCAGTTGTATGAAATTGAAATTACTACTTCCACACAAAATTGCATATGGCAGAAGTTCCGTAAGTCTTAATGCGTCAAAAAATATAATTACAAAACCATAATGTTTCGTCAATTTTCAGCACCATTTATAATCGAAATATGCCAAAATTCTTCATGACTCAAAATATACGATTTATCAATATCGCATATATGCGCGTAGCGGATTTCTAATGCGACCTTAGGAGGATTCTGTCCTGTCGGTTTTGCTACTCCACGATTTGTTCAGCAATCTGCTCTCCTTATTAACTCCTCCACCGCAGGACCTTACGTCATATTCATTTCAAACAAACACTCAGGGTATTATGACTATTTATAAAACATTCTTGAACGACTGGAGCCAAATATCATAGGGGCCCAACCTCCAAGTCTCTTGCAGGCATACCGGAACCAAAATGGTCAAAGGCATCGTAAAAAAAGCCCAAAAAATTTGCCGGCTCGCGAGCTACGCTCGCTCGCCGGGCGCCACTTTTCCGCGGCCCTTACAAATACAATCTCCTTTTCTCGCCCCCCCTTTTTCTTCTTTTCTCCCTTTTTCATATCCCTATTTCCTATTCTTGTTGTTCCGTAACTTTGTACATTCGTATGTAGTTTATAGTATATATTCCCCTTTTACGTGGTAAATCAGTGTTTTATAAGACTAATGCGAAAATGTATTTAACCAATGAGTAGATATTATAAGCAGGAGATGTACAACTCACTATTTCATGTTTAGCAATTGAACAAAGTCAAAACGCGCCAAAGCTCACTAAAAACCCACCACTGTACATTCGTAAATGGAGAATGAGAAAAAACTTTAATTTTGTATCAGTTACTAACTCGATTGAGTTAATTTTTTCAATTACCTAATAAGGGTAAAACTAATAAGGATATTTTTTTCACTACAAATTTTTTTTAAATGATTTAAATTTAAATAAAGTGTGATTTTTTAGAACTCTAGACAAAATTACACTCTACATCATCTGAAATTCAGGACCGCACTTCGACAAGTTTTGAGTAGAGTCTCAAAAAATTCGCGTTTTCGTCCACATTCAAATAGAAAATAGAAACAAACTGTTGCAGAAAAATTCTCTAGTAGATTCTCCAACAAAATATTTTAAGAAATGTCTCAATTCTCTTTAAAACCAGAAGAAAATAGATATTTCTGATTTTTTCCTTTTACCATTGCACAGCGGTGAGCTTTTGGTGGTCTCTGTGGATTGCATTCCCCCAATCTAATGGATACATGGCTGAGATAGGAGTTTGCATGGGCCTGATATATAACGTGTGTATGTTTGCGAATTGTAGTACAAGGCTTTGCGCTATTGCATAACAAAAGTTAAAACGTTAAAATTGTGTAGTTACTGTCTCATAATTTGGTATCACCGGCTCAGGAATGTGTCTCGCAGAACAAAATTAGTTTTAAAGTAGGTTCCGGTTAGACCAGTTGGTGGGATGAAATGGCATATAGGGCTATAAATATAGGCGCAACACAAAACGAGAAAAAACGCTACTGTAGAACCGGATTTATTTTTGCGTTACATCTACATGAAACACTTTCAGAAATAGTAGAAGCGAAGCAATACATTCCACATGTAAAACTTCTTTGGTGTATTTTGTAAGGGCATGACAATGCCTTTGTTGTTTGTTGTTTGAAAGGCATTGTTTTAAAATTTTAAGGGCGTCGAAAGGCGTTTGACGGCCCTTCGGGCCGCCAAACGCATCGTTTTCCCAAGTTTTCTTACAGGCATCTGTCCGGTACCCGTCCAGTAGGTTGGGCCGGTATGCCAAATATGAATTTGGAAACGTCAGTTATTCAAAAATTGTGTAATATTAAATGAATTTGTTTGTAGTTGTATTAGCTTTTCTTTACAATTTAATGCTTCGGTTTAATACGATTACTCCCTCTATTGTAAATCATTGTAAACCGGAATGGGACGATGGATTTGGTGCAAGGTATACCACAGTCATGAAGAATTTTGCGCTTAACTAGTAGAAGAAATTTGTAAGCTAATCGTTTGGCATTAATTTTATGGGATGACTACAAAATTGATGATGTTTGAAACCATTTTAATGGAAAAGGGCGTAATATGGACATTGCATACAATTTAATATTTTTTTCAGTATCATATAGCGACCACAGCAGTAAAGAGTACATTAATGATTTATGAAAAAACTGACCGGCAAGCTCCAAACTTGGTACTCACGAATAAAATTTATTGCAATTCAAAAATTTAAATATAAAGTTCTTGTTTAAATATATTGTATGAGCCTAATACACTTGTTAATTTTGATGATTGCTGGAAAGCTGTTACACGACATGATTATAAAACAATCGAGCAACGCTTTTACATTGGATTTGTTACAAAATGTACGAGTTTAGCTGTGGATCCGTTAGAAACAGTGGCAGGCGTTACATGATCTGAAACATTTTCTTCAACTCGACCATCAATTGCCAGTCGGACTTTTGTAAATCATTCCGGAAATACTCCTTACAAGCGTCAATTGATTCTCTAGTAATCTTTGAAACCATCAAATCCGTTATTTCAAAGTGCCGGCCCAACATTTTCGGGCTGTCTCCAGGTATGGGCTCAATCTTGATGCAAACTTCTTGCCCTTTAGTTGCTCGATCTACTTGTTTGTGGTTGATTTCTATACTAGTGACTCGACCAAGTTCCAAACACTCTTTGGCAGGAACGCATATTGGTGTACCCTCCTTCACTGTCCCAGCTTCAATGCTAACTCCAACGACGATTGGATCACGGGAATTGAAAACAAACTGTGGAAGAATCTTGAGTTTACATGGGAATACGGCTATGTTCTTGAACTCCTCACGTTTCTTGGCTTTCAGCTCGTCTCTATAAGCGATAAACTTATCAAAAAGATGGTAGATGATGTCCGCCTTTGAACGAAAAAAAAAATTATTCATTCACGTGACAAGTATTAATATATTGAGCTAGAATATATATTTTTTAAACTTTAGATTAAAACACCTACCTGGAATATTTTAACACCTAGGTTGTCAGCAAGGTCTTGTGCGTCTCGTTCGATCTTCACATCGAACGCCAAAATTACAGCAAATCTGAAAAAATAAGAGAAAATCATAGCTCATGATATGGAAAGGCTACAAAGCTTTTTGTATAGGGTACTTTGATTAGTAAACTTACTGGCTGTCATGTTCCAGCATGATGGAGGCTTTCATGACATCCTTCTTCACAACAGGTCCTATACGGATTCCCGAATACTAAATAGAGAAAAATAGTCAAAATTTTAAAACTGTAAACATGACCATAACCATCCATAGTATAATAAAATGCCCAAATACCAAAATTCAATGGTTTGTTACATACCGGGATTTCTGAAGTTCTAAGAAACTCCAACAACGCTTCCAGTGAACCAAGAGTGGATGCTTGAACATACACTCCTCGTTCCTGAACTCGAAATGAACTAAGAGCAGTCTTAAGTTCTCGGGAAACTTCCTCCCTGCAAATATCTACCTCATCTGGTTGGTAAGCAACAAGCACATTCAGCCCAGCAATTGCTGATTCCAAATCCTTTGCGGCTATTTTGACTCCAATGGCTCCTTGAATCTCTTTATATTCAATGTAAGTGTTCTTCACACGAAGCTCCTTCATGGGTTGTGGAGTAAGTAGAGAGCGGATTTGGGTTACGATTGGTCCATCAGTACCAGCTAATATTAAAGTTTCGCCTTCTCGTAGTGCTCCATTTACAAGAATGACATCGATCGTGGTACCAAGACCAGGAATAGCTTTCACTTCAAGTACAGTAGCTTGAAGTTCATTTGAAAACATCAGTCGTTTAGCCAACATGGACTGCGAATACTCTACAATAAGAGCCATTAGGTTTCCCATTCCTTCTCCCGTTAAAGCACTAGTGGGTACCATTGAGACGTACTCCGATGGGTCTGTGTTTTCATAGAACAAAGCTGCATTCATTCCTTGTTCAGCAAATTGAACGATAACCTCATTTGCTCTCTTTTGAAATTCAGAAAACGAATTCTTTGACTGATTCTTGATATCATCACGGACGTCCCGCTTGGCGTTCGGATTCCAGTCATAGATTCTGTCAATTTTGTTAAGCGCTACGACAAACGGCGTCTTTTTATTCTTGAGCAGATTCAAAGACTCGATCGTCTGGGGTTCCAAGCCGTGCATAATATCTACCACAAGAATTGCTATATCACAAAGTGATGACCCGCGAGACCGAAGGTTGCTGAAAGATTCGTGGCCAGGTGTATCAATGAGCAACAATCCAGGTACTTTGATATCAAATTCTGCGAATCCTTTCACAAACTTTGCAGACTCTTTTATGGCCTCGATGGGTACATTTGTCGCACCAATTTGTTGAGTGATTCCTCCAGCTTCACCATCTTGAACATGAGTTCTACGGAGCTTATCTAGAATTTTAGTTTTTCCTGTATCTACGTGGCCGAGGACGCAGACAACCGGGGATCTCAAAACTTTCAGGCTTTTATTCTTCTCATTTTCCCTTCTTCGTTTTTCAATACGAACGTGAGGCTCCTCCTTTTTCTTAGGCACATTTTGAGGGCCTCCTGTACTATGGTTTGCATTGTTATCATCCTCATCGGATTCGGCTGAGTCGCCAGAGTCGTCTTCCGAGTCATCATCATCATCGGAAACTGTCTTGTTTAGATCATTCTGAACTGAACCATCATTTTCCGTCGATTCTTGTTTACTATCCTCCTCCTCCTCATCCGACTCATCCCAAGCATCTTTGATCTTTTCTTCCTTGGGCTCTTCGGTATCCAGTGACAGGTTTTCCAAATCATTCTGGAGGCTGGCGTCCGTCGTGTTATTGGCGTTTTCTTCTACGCTAGCCTGTGACTGAAGTTTCTTTGTTCGTATTCTTGTTCCTAGCCGTGCCTTTTTCTCAACAGTACCTTCAGGTATAGGAGCTCCTTGTGCTTTTAATGAGTCGAGGAGCTGTTGGGCTCTAGCAGCCTCCAGCTTCTGCTTCGGCGTCAACAGCTTTCCTTCCGCTTTTAGTCTTGCCTTTCGTTCTTTCTCTTTTTGTTTCTTCCTTTCCTTCTTTTCTTGTTCTTCTTTCTCCTTCGCTTGTCTGGCCGCCTCAGCCTCCTCACGTAACCGTTCCTTCTCTTCCTCTTCCCGGATTAGCCGTTCTTCTTCTTCCCTAATTTTTTGGTTGCGTTCTTGAATAGCTGCTATCTGTGCTTTACTAGGACCTTTTGTTTTTCCTTTCGCATCTTTGCCACCTTTCTCTTTTTCCTTCGCTGCAGGTGGTTTCTTTTTAGCCTTGGCGTCACCGTCTTCCGTTGGAGCTCCATCCTCGTTTCCACCATCCTGGCCGTCTCCGTCCCCCTCTGCTGCTTCTTTCGCTTGTTTTTTCTTTGCTTTTAGTTTCTCCCTCTTTTTCTGTGCGGCACTCAACTGCTTTGGCTTCCCGGAATCTGTAAAGACGCCAACATTCAAATTACATTTCCCAGGAACTATACAATTTAATATTTCCAACATTTACATATTGCTCTGGCGGAACACACAGCTGACCATAACTGAGCCCACCATTGCAAAATCTTTCTTACCCTCTTCTTGGTCATTTAGGACCGGTTCTCCATTACCCTCCTCCATCGTTAAATCACATTCACACACTGAAACAGCTGGTCACCTTCCACCACCCCTATTAGCAAATGTTTCAATTTTCTAATTGTGACCAAAACCAAAAACTCTTGAATCCTCCCGTGCATAAGCACTTCTATCCTAATCCTTTTTCAAAATTTACTGATCAATATGCTCAGATTTACAAAACAACTTAAAAACACAACTCCAACAACTGTTTTGGTCGTTATTGACTAGTGGAGGTGACCAAGCGCTGCCACAACAACTGCACTTTCACTTTTTTTCTGCCACTGCACTGAAGCCTCACTGATTACGGCTTGAGTGCCGTCCCTTATTTAACCTACCACTACGTTCTGCGTTACAAAAAACTACTTAATAGATAGTTATTCCTGTACAGAACTGTTAAGTTAAATAGCACAGGAGTAGATGACTACCACAAGGAATGGAGGATTTTGAAGTTGTGAACGTGAATGCTTAAACAGAAGCAGCTGTAGTTCGCCAGCACGGTAGAAGGATTTTTTGCACTTTAGCTTTGATTGAATTGAAAGTTGTAGAGGTAGACGGACCAGCATATGGTACAAGGCTTTTAGACAGACAGATTGAACTGCTGTACAAAAAATCGCTTTTCTTACGTTAACAAGGATAATGATTACAAACGTACAGCGAACGGTGATGATCTGAAATGCAGTATGGTGTTGGGGAACACACTTTACCGCAGTTTTTCTTGTGCAGTTGGGGGCTACTAATGAAATTACTTCGTCGTTCTTAGACAACAACACAACCAGCAAACACTACAGGAAGTCGCAAGCATTCCCAAAAGATGGTACTTACTTGCACTCCATAAACGGTATAGACCGTAGAGTTCCTCAGGTAACGGTTTTGTACTTTGCTCTTGTTCCTCAATTGAATCAAAAACGACAGGGGAATCAAATTGCGAAAGAAAAAACTACAGTTTGCAGATACAAAGAATCTAAAACTATACGCGTTATGTTTACATTCAAGACTAGTAACTAAAATGATGTTGACAAGTTGACATCGCGTTACCTATGCCGTAAGTTTTGGCTGGAACAAAACTCTTAAATTGCACAATCAAAGTTCCGTGTCAATTACATGCGTGTCAGTCATTTAGAAATTACAATGAGATGGAAAAGGAAACTCGTGTGATGGGATGTATAAAATAACTTGAAACTAAATTAATAGAAATTGGAACGTTTATAATTTTAACTATGCTTGAACCCCGCCACTGCCAGTGCCCAGACACCATTAGAACCTGATGCATCCATGATAAACCTATTTGGCGTCTTGGACATCGGATATAAAAATTGGGATATAGAAATACTTGCATTTTGATTAACTTGCGTTTGACTATTCAAGTACGCTGAGTTTGTTGCTTCCACACATTTTTGTACCATCATGGTTTCCTCTTGCTTATCGATACTGCAGGTCTTAGTTGGGGAAGTACCTTGGCTTCGCATGTCCTTTAGTGGTCAATATGCTGAAGAAAAGAATCGCTGAATTCTGGTAAGCAGTAAAATATGTCTGAGTCTTGATAGGCCAAGGAAATCAAGTTTCATTTGGTAACGCCAACAATGGTTGATTAACGCACATAACGAAGTTTTACTCAAACTCAACATAAGCATTAGTCACTCAATATATCTGTAAAGTAAGACAAAAACAACAGCGATACAATAATGAGAGGTTGTCTTATATTGCATCTTGTGCTTTATGTCCACGCTAACAATCAAGGGTGGTCAAGATTATCCATAAAACATTTCACTCCTGCAAACTCAGGATAGAGTGGCTAGAGATCTTCATAAGGTGTGTGATTATGGGTTTTTAATTCCAAATAAGATATGTATTATATAGCATTCATATGGTGTTGTAATGCACATAGTTTGCTTTTATTTTTCACCACAAATTTGCCGAATATTGCTCAGTAAAACGGAAAAAAAATTTATGCAGCCCCTTCACTTCATAAGCGATTTTACAATTCATTTATACCTTGACGTGCTTTTGCATCAATTTGTTTACTTTTATTTTTTTTATTTTGCTTGCGTTATATTTTGTCTGAATAGAAACTCAAGAAAAATAGTCATCCGTATAGTCGTCTCCACTCCATATTTCGTACACTGCATTCTTTCAGTTTTGTAATTCTTAGCATCTCATTCAAACCAATTAAACCAATTTGGTCCATCTAAAAGTTTCCCTAAATTAAATCTATCATTAAGGTTGTTACAGCAAAATATATTTATCCTTTTGATGATGATATGTTGAGCTTGAGGTTACGCTTTCCATTACCATTTAAAATACTCCAGAGATTAAGAATTATTTTTATGCGTTCGTCATAATCTCCTGGATCTACTGTACAAAAATATACTGACGATAGAAAATCCTGAATATTAATTAAGTCACCGCGAATGAGGAAATAAGTATAATTAAGGATAATGGTATGCATGTCTCATATCAGCTCCCGGACCGACACGAAAATGCCTTCATAGCAAGAATCTGATTCCTTAAGACTGACGAATATTATCAATATCCCTTTGCACTATGGGAAGCACCTTAGGTACTATTTCGAATAACCACTGTCTGCCATAGGTACGATAAATATATACAAAGAAATAACAAAAAAAAGCTTATTGTGCAAATAATTCGACATTGCTAAGTGCACCGTTAAAAGATATGCTTTGAAGGCAAAAGTTAGTTTAAATCAAGTGCATTTCTCAAAAAATGTCTTCCGAGCCTGATGCTCGAAAACCTTCTTACGAGACGTGTAGGTATTA
This sequence comes from Salina celebensis, assembly GCA_036561885.1. Classification (NCBI taxonomy): domain Eukaryota; kingdom Metazoa; phylum Arthropoda; class Collembola; order Entomobryomorpha; family Paronellidae; genus Salina; species Salina celebensis. The sequence goes on from JAAXOA010000284.1 coordinate 21,190, forward strand.
CATTCGTAGCTTGCCTCTGTGTAGTTAGGGAATGGGCAGTAAGCACAGATAGAGAAAAATTGGACATGAACACAAGGCTGAGTTGATGTACAGTAAAGAGTGAAGGAAGCGTCCTTTTAGATGTGTGCTCCTCATTGCCGTTATGCCGATATATACGCTTACAATATACTACGGCGCTTGAGCACAATAATACGCTTTGGAACTGTAAGCTAGTTTTCTGTGCGTATGTCAATGATCTGGGAGGCGTACAAGGAATTCTGTCTGTTCTCATTGCATTATAATAATGCACACACATAAAATTACCTTACCCAGGACGAAATCATGCAACACATAATTATTTTCTGTTTTGTTATTCCTCCACAACAAAAGATGCTTATGGGAATGAGATTGAAGGTGTCTGCACAGCTTCTTCTGGATTTTGAGTACGCCAAAGCCATGACAAGACGCAGCTAATCTGCAATTTGTTTTAGGGAAAGTAATGAACATAAAGTTGCGGAAAACAAACCAAAGCACCTGAATTTCATCAGCACTGCTCTGACAATTTGCTGTGTATTAGCGTTTGTAAACTTGGTTAAAACTTATGAGGCTGCTACAATAACCATGCAGAAGGGAACAATCTGAAGATTTAAATGTTAAATTCATCAATGGTATTATTATGAAACATATTACATGTATATGCATGTACTATAATGGCACTGTCATTAATAATATAATGTCGACTTGAGCATCATCATCCATGCAACTTGAACACTATGCAATATGGAACCTAGAAGAAAACAGGTAGTTAAAAATACACTTCCTCTCTCCCTGAAACGGTAACCATTCTCTTCGAGATTGACTTAGTTTCAGGCTTCAGGTCAGCAGTCAATGCCTTCGACGAGAAAATCTGTGCGAGCAAAATAAAATAGCACAGCGATTGGTTTTATATCTAACATTGCACACATTTTTGTTTACATTGGTTAAGAACTTATCATCATCTACGCATAGCTGTAACTTGACGTTCACTCGGGTAATGCAAAAAAGAGGAGAGGCACCAGAAAGTAATAATAATAGTAATAAAAAGAGTAGGCAGAAGAAGAAACCGTCTCAATGCACTGTTATAATATTATTGTATCTAGACACGCATTTTATCATGAATGCGTTTTCATAGGAAGTAAAAACGCACGCATTGCGTAGACTGCTACATACTCGTGATGTTAGTAATGGAAATAAGGGAGAGAGAGTCCTAACAGGGCATGGACTACTGGCGAAAGAGCTGAGGGTGAGGTGAACTGGATTTGGATTGAGATGTGCGTGTATTATGCGTATGAATGTCTGTTCACATTAAACAAATACAGAAAAGTATTACAGATTTGTAACATTACAAATATAATATTCTCTGAGAAATTTTCAGAAGGATGTACCTACCAGATTTATAGGAGCACCACAAAATATATCTGAATACATCGTTCCATGTTATTATTACCGTACATTTGAGTTATAATTTTGAGTCTTTTTTACATTCCTTATCATTGTGAACATGGTATTTTATGCTCAAGGCAGCGCACGCACAATACGCATAAGTGCGTATATCACTGTCATGCATATGGAAATGTAAAAGAGGTAGGTTGATATTAACATGAAATTATAGCCTTTGTTACTACCCATATCCAATGGTCCTCTACGCACTATTATCAAACAAGCAGAAATATTTCTTATATTCTAAGCTATAATGATAATAACCTCAGCCTTCTAAAAAACCAGAGGAACTGTGCAGCGTATAACTCCTTTTTAAACTTGGCATAATGGAGGTGTATTACCTTTTTCGTCTTGAAGCGATATTTTCTTGTGGGCAAGGCTGTATATTGGTAACCTAAATAAAAAAGAAGCCTTTGTGCTCGATACTAGAACATATCAGAAAACAAACAGAAATATAAGCCTTCTTGTACAATCTCAAATTTGGAAACAGTGTCCATACGCTTACGCACTGTGCTCAATGCAACGCAGCCAGAGAACAATGCCCTTACGCACTACGCACACGCATATCAACACTAATACGCATCTCTGTTGGGATTTTTTTTCCTCTGTGTATGCAGCGGATACTAGACAGATACATCTTCGAAAGTATGCATTTATACAAACCCGACATTCTCGATTTTAATATGCTTCTGACTTGTCAGTATAACATGATAGCTGTAGCCTTTTTAGAAATAACTATAAAATATACGCATCTGAGGAGAAATAAGTGAGCGACATAAAGAGATAAATATATTTCCTCTCATAACATACCAATTCTGGTTGAACTGGTGTACTCGCCTAATAACTGTTCTCTTATATAAACGATAAATGTATATCATCGATGATTTTTGTTTCTAGAACGCATAGTTTTTTATACGACCGAAATGTACTGTTCTGTTATTATTCACTGTGAGTTTTCCCTCATGATACGCACAAACGCATACACGCACACACAAAAATAAAAAAAGAGGTGATAATAATAGTAGTAAAATAGCCTAGGTTCTATCTTCTCTTTCACTCTCTCTAAATACATAAAACCTAACTCATTCCTAGTGAGTATAAACACAAAAAAAGTATTATTCTGATTTTTTTCTTGTATATTTTTCGGAGGTAGACATTCATGTACCCAAAATACCAACTCAGAAGATCTAAAATCACACAAATGCCCACAATTACGTGAACTTCAACAAATACCAGTTGTAACAAAGAATTAGTTTGTGATTTTTAAGGAATGAAGATTCCAACAGAATGTTTAACTGTGAGTGTTAACTGTATAACAACAACAAAATTGAATCCGTACATATTGGAAGAGTTCTACGGTTTCGGTAGCAAAACCGAGTGTTGTTGGCAGGAGAAATAAGTTTTTTAAATGAATTGTTATCATATGAAATATAGTTCAGGTCGTACTTTATAGTTAACGTTTGTTAGTAAATATTGTTGAAATATTGTATTGAATGTCAGAACATAAATTGAATTTCATGAATTCGAATCATCATTTAAGTACTACGGTGTGCTACAAGAAAACTTTTACATGAGTTGAATTTCAAAACTTATAAATGTGGTCACCTCGCCAGATCATCAAAGTTGAGTTAACAAAATTTTACAACTTTTATCGAGTTTTACAAAACTTCCAATAAGGAGAATTGACAGTGCAAAGTGATTTTTTAAAAAACTAAATGATCATTTGAAAGCTTGTGGTTGAATGTAATAAACCCAGTGTAACCTTAATAGTCCTCAGTGAGCTTTTATATTTCGTTGTGTGGTAAAATTGAACTTAGATTTATGAAGTTGCTTTCATTCTGAATAGTGAAAAGGACTGACAGTGAAGTGCAAAGTATTTCATTACGTTTCATCATCTTTCCACCGGGATATGGATTGTTGACTAGTTAAAAGTAAAACAGAGACAAAGGACAACAGATTCTAACTCTATACCATTTGCATGTCAAATCTGCAGAGTACACGGAGACAATGAAGAAATGTCAGGATACTTTGGCAACTTAGCTTGTTTGCTGGTCTTCCAGCACTTCTGGATGGAAATATAACAAAACACTTCTCTTCATGCACTATCAAATTCACATCTCACGGAAAATGAATAGTTCTGCCAAGCGAGAGTCATTTGAGTTCATGTGGCTCCATCAATTTGCGAGAGTTTACACAAAATTCGACCTAATTTTGCGATAAATTCACGCGAGAGGTAGACAGACACAAAAAGTTATGCTTTCTCTTTGTCCAAACTTTAGTGCTACAATGACTTCATGCATGGTTAACAACAGATTACGGCGAGAGAACGAATCCTTTGGGTAGACTTGATTTCAAACAAACAAAACAAGTTACGAATGAATAGTTCCAGAGAGAATTTGTTAAATTAACTTTCCAGTTATCTCTGTAAATTGCAAAAAAAAACTTCACTACTGTAAATATATTTTGTGAAAGCAAATTCTATTTTATCTTGCGACTATACCTAACGAATACTTTTTAAATCAGCCGACTGAAACAAAGAAGCAACAACCACGCAGACTGGGCTAACTTGGGGAGGATTGGTCTCATAAACAAAGAGTTTGACTTCAGCTTTTGGATTAATTGTTAATTATTTATAAACACAGAGAGATAGCTTATTTGGATAGTTTATAATTGAAAACACAAATGTACAGATATTTCTTCCGTCGTGTCATTTATAAAGTGCCAGATTATACTTGTATCAGTTTACAATTGGTCAATTCAGATTAACTGAACAAACTGTATTTGAGCAATTCGTTGAAGAACTTGTAATGGGAATTTTTTGAAACAAAAGAGGGAAAACAGCAACTTCTTATGCACAGTAGATAGAATATTGACAACTCATGATTTCATTTTAGATGCCATACATAATTGAATTATAGTGTCAAATTTTTCTAACTGATTGTTCATCCCAAATGCGAGTACTCAGCTAAGCAAGTTTTAAAAAAACTATTTTCTTCATGAAAGTATTGAGACTGACAACAGACGCCTACATCAAGAAGAGACTTCAAGAGGAGGAAACACACATACCTATTCTTTAATTTCATAAGAATTTAGTCAACATTCGGATAAGGATCCAGTGAAAGAACGGAATTCGAGCTTTAAATCAAAACTACACTGCTTTATTTGAAGGTACTTAAAAGAATCCAAATCTTCTCAGTTCTTGATATGCTAGAAACCCCATAATAATTTCTTGTACTGGAATATTGTAGGAAGAAGACTGATAGAGATTCAACGTTAGAGATCCCTTATGCAGTTGCAAATTTTCAAGCAGAGGAGAACTTCAGCACCTGGCAGAAATTAAACCGGAAGGATAACGCTGCATTTAATGTCAGTCAACTTGCCATTCGCGACCTAGATTCTACGTCCGATTTCTTCATTTAGCATCTCCGCAAAATCTTTAACTAACTTAACCTCCTTATAACGTTAATGTGGAAGCAAATTAATGCAATTGTAGCTTTATTTTAACAAAACCCCAATTAATCAGTTCAAGAAAGCCGTTAAGGTATTCTTAATGGGTGTACTAATGCGATATCAAAATCATCCTTGAGAGAATTACCAACTGCATGTCACCCAAAGTAAACTTTTATAGCCGTCGAGCAAAATACATTGAAATGTATTTGGGGGAAAATATAATTGAATAGGTCTTCAAGTATAAATATTGTATCACTAACAAATCATAAATCAAATCAAAACCTATCCACGGAATGTTTACTGCCTTCGCTTAATTTTTCTTTGTTCGAATAGTTATTTATTATAAGGTGATAGTGCAAGTTCTACAACTGTTATAGAGTGACGGACACAAAATGTCCTAAGCGTGTTAAGTTTTCCAAGTAATTGTAAATGGCCAAACAAAATTGTATGTAGCCCATGGATGACGGAGTATTTTAACACAGAAATGCTTTGAGCGGTTACAATTCTGTAAACTACGTAGGCCAGTGGCAAAGTTTGAAACATAACATTTGGCTTACTTCATTTGAGTTCCCAACTATTAACGATTGTCGTTAATTTATTGACTTCTTCAAAAACTTAAATTAAGGCGCAATTGGAAATGTCAAATGGGTGGGAAGGCTCAGGAACGGAAAACTAAAGGAGCTAGCACGTAAGTTCAACTTAACTTTAAACTAACTTATAGCTTAGGCTATTTAAACGACTTCTGTAGCTTGAATCCCGTAATAATTGTGTTTACTGACTTGGTTTTAGAATGGGCAACAAAGCGGCAGAAGAGAAGGAGAATGGAAGTGGTGGTAATGTGGGGGATGAAGCTGAAGACACCGTGGTAGCAGTGACCTGCGCGGAACCATCAACCACAAATAGCACTTCCTCATCCAGTGCGAAAGAGAGCGACGAAACCCCAGAATCAAACGACACCACTGAAGACCAAGATCCGACTTTGGTAATAGTTAAAACTGAACCGGAATCGGAGGACGCAGGAACAGGAAGTGACCATGGTGATGATACTGCTTCCCAGTCAGACGGTCAATCTCAGTCGGCGAATTTACCCCCAAGGTATTTAAGTTTTATCATTCTTTCCATGAGTCATTTGTTTATTAACACAATAAGCCATGCAGTATGACATTATGAGGAACCATAGTAGTAGTACTTATAAAAGGTGGTCGGTCAGGTTCAGTAAACGTGCTGAAGGATTTGCCGTCATCTCACCGAAAAAAAACTCGCCGAAGCCAATGGCACCGAGGACAATCGCGCCGAATACAACCGCACCTAATTGCAATCGCGCCGAAT